>MU224190.1:3293675-3310763 GCA_018584345.1 Thuja plicata | reverse complement strand
CAGACACATATATATATATATCTGTGTGTGTGTACACATACATGTATATATACATGTGTGTATATATACATACATATGTGTGTGTATATACACACACATATGCATATATACACATATATGTGTATATATACATGTGTGTATATAGACACATACATGTATATATACATATGTGTATATATACACACATGTATGTATATACACACACACACACATATATATATATATCTGTGTGTGCATGTATATATTCACACATATGTGTGTATATGCACATATGTATACATATATACACACATATGTATATATATATACACATATATGTATGTATGTATGTATATACACACACATATACACACATTTGTGTATATATACACATATACGCACATATACACACATACACACATTTACACATCTATCACCTCACGGATCCGACGAGATATTAAATTTGCTTTTGTAAAAATTGGAATTGGAATTGAAATTCCCATTCCACCTATTTAGGTGGAAGATTCATGTGCCCATTTTGGGGCAAAATCAGAATTTTGTAATTCCAATTCATTTTTATTCATGGACCCAAACATGGAATTTGGCATTATCGAGAATTAGATAATGCCAATTCCAGTCTAATTCCAACCTCCAAATGGGCCCTAATGTCATATGCTCATCCCCCCTGCAAGTAATCTGAGAGATAATATCCTCACACTACCTAACCATGGTGGCCACTTTATGTAGTATAATATTTTTGGCAACATTTTATAGTAATAACAAACTAGCGCGAAATTTATTTCTGAAACTATTTTTATATATATTTGAGTGCAGAAATTCAAGTAATGATTTTGGATCATAAAATTAGTGGCTAATTTATGTCATTTTTTTCCTTGAATTTTGGGGTTTAATGATGCATTAATTGAATGGATTTGTAGGATTTTTAAATTATGACCTTAATTTTAAGGATTATAATTGATTTTCTCTTAATTTTCCATTAATGTCACTTTTGATTAGGGCGAGATTGTACTGTTAGTGCTGATTGGAAATTGAATATGAATGTCCAATGTTGACAGCTTGAACACCATGAGCAGAGGAAAGTGCGATGATATTGGATGAAGAATGACAATGTGTTGGTGAACAATAGCAAGAGAATTGAGATAACAATGTGATGAGATAGAAAAATGGGCATTAAAGACAATGTAAGAAGGAAAGAAAATGGAGTTTCGATTATTCAAATGTAAAAAAAATGAACAACAGTACAAGAGACCACAAAAGAGAAATAACAGGTTTGATTGTAGAACCATCTCGAGGAGAAAAATTTCTTTTGTGGGCAAAGAAAATCATAAATGGTTAAGATATTATGTGAGTTGAGCATCTATGAATTTTTCTGGTTGAGATAATTTGTATCATTGAGCTTGTGTTTTTGTTGTGGTTATTCGCTAAGGAGTTGGGATGAGTGTAATCTTGTTGCATGACTTATCAGAGGCTACAACAATTTATTTTTTCTTAAAATTATTTATTTTCCTCTACATAGAAGATAAAGGCCTCTGGACCTTAAATTGAAGAGTGATGTTTACTTGGCATTGTTCATGAGGAAGTTCATTCAATCGATAATTAAGAAATTAAGATGTACAATAGATAATCAAACTCCATCAACAAGAAAGAGTCTCTTCTTGCATAACATTCACTAAGAATAAAGCATCATATATATAATGAATAAACCAGGAAACATGTAAGAGGAAAGTTGTCAATTAAATATAATTTAGATAAAGTAGATAAGACTAAAAATCACCAAAAGAGAGGAGTTTTTTGGAATTTGAGACATATCTTAAAAAAACCCTTCACCCAGATTGAATTTATATATTTAGCATGGTTTGTAAAGATTTATTATAAGATATTAACAAATTTTAAAGTTCTAAAAATGCAAAAGTACATCCTAACATATTTTTAATGTTATATGATTTAATAAATATGTAATTGATCTAAAATAAGAATTAAAAAATAAACATTATGGATAAAGATCAGGGATTAATATATATTTTTTATTTAAAGAAAATATATGACTTTAGATGAGATCATTTGATTAAATGAAAACAATTTTTTGGAGTTGAAAGGAAACTGTATCTACTTACTATTGAAAAAAGAATTCTTTTTCTCATCCGAGATGACTTGCCCAAACAGACAACTAGGGGATCTATTGGAGGAGTCGCAAAGCTTCAATACCATGGTAATGAGTAGTAATAAATATGGATTCCTTATAATTACTCTTGTCCTACCTGAAATTTAATTTTTTATTTTTTTTTATCTATTGTAATGTGTATTGCCTCTATCTTTTTCAGATGCATTGAAATTGTTTTCCATTAAGTAGAGAAACTCTACATTGTCATCTATGCAAGGAGGGTGGTTTTTGAAGAAGAAATAAAATAGTTGCTAATTGAAACAAACAATATGAAAGGGGAAGGAAAATATAGAAAGATATAATGATATAGAGTAAGATGGAGAGGAAGAGAGTTAGATGATGAGATAGAGCCAATTTTGAATTATTGATTTCAAAAAGCTAGGTTGTCCATTTCGTATAGGAAATGATAGTTATAGGGATAGATAAATATAGGGAGAGATAAGGGAAGAGAGAGAGGAGTGAGTGAAATGAATAATAGAAAGAGAGAATAGGGATAGAGAGGTGAAAATATTGATGATAGATGGATCGGAATCAAATATCAAAGTGGGGAATAGTTATTAAAGGGGAGACAAATAGGAAGGGAGTGGGAGAGAGAGAAATAGGAAGAGGAGGGGGGAGATGCAGACATGGAACATTAAATATACATGAGGTGAGAGATAGTTAGTAGGTAGATAGTTGGTAGATAGATAGATAGACAGATAGAGTAGATCAAAGAGAAATAGATCAAATGGGATATAGATAGAGAGAGGTGAAAGGTAAAGAGAGGGATAAGAGAAGAAAAAGATGGGGAGGGAGAAAGAAGGACATGTTTATGTGTGTGTGTGTAAGAAAATATACAAATGTAGGGATAGGAAGGTAGATAGGGAGAGTGTATGAGTTAGAGAGTGACATATGGAAGATCTAGAAATAGAGAGGGATGGAGATCTATAAATTATATACCACCATATCATTCTTTGATTTATATTCTACTATCGACGTAACCTATGCACCTCTCAAAGGTGATAGTGCAAGTTATTATTTATTATAAAATCCTATTCAAAAAAATAAAATTATATCATCTAAGTACTGATGCAAGATGAGTGCACCTATCAGGGCTGTCAAATGAGTATGTCAGATGAGTAGCTTCCTTTATGCATTGCATTCATATGATGTGTTGTATTCCACAATAACATTATCTCATTTGCTAGGCCAGTGTATACAAAAAGTACATGTAACTATGAGACAATCTAAGCTTTCCATTTCTCTTATATAGTCAATAAATGCTTAGCTATACCATTATTCTACTTTTGTATTTCAGTCAAAAAAGGCTTCAAACAACACTACATATAGGGAATAGCAATCAAGTTTAGCCTAGGCTTCCTTAGGTTTAGTTTTTTGGAATTGTAGAGGTTATCCTTGGAGGTGTGGGCCTGGGTTAGGACCTATTACGAAAGACAAAGACATTATTTGTCTCAGAGAGACACATGATCATGGAGAATATAAGACTCCATTGTTTGAAGGCTACCAGAAGCTGGCAGTGTGGAATGAGACAACGATAAATGGTAAAGTCCATGGAGGAATAATGGTTCTATTAAAAGAAAGGGAAGGATAGGTAATTCAGTTGGAAAAGGAAGATTCTAATAAACAATTCATATGGCTCAAAATTGTGGAAAACAACAGTCTACTTAGGATTGCAGCATGCTACTTTTCCCCACAAGTATTTAAAGCTTATACAAAGTGTGGCTTAGATCATAATGACCCCTAAGCTACCTTAAAGAAATATGTTAATTTTTCATAGCATGGGGATGTTCTTCTTGTCAGTGATTTCAATGCTAGAACAACAAATTGTCAAGCTATTATTTTCAACTCCAAAGAAAATGGTAATCCTATTTGGCTGATAGAAAAGAGAAAACATCAGTGGGAAAGAGTATCGAAAGATGCTAAAGGCTGAAATAATTTTGGGGAAGAGTTGATCACTTTATGTATCACTTTTGATCTAATAATTTGCAATGGTTTGGCTAGATGGTCTAAGTCGGGTAGTTTCACTTGGAAAACCTACAACAAAGCAAGCGTGGTGGATTATGTAATTTTTTCACAGAATTTCTATGAGATAATTAAGGAATTTTTAATTGGGGAACACATATGGGATCTCAAATAAGATCATAGACTATTGTACATAAAGTTGCGTTGGGAAAAGGATAGGCAACTTGGGGCTAAAAACTAATACCCTCAACTATCTCCCTCTCAGGGAAGAATTCTTTTGACTTCAAAAAATGGTAACATCTCCAAGGCTACTCTTGAGAGATTTTGTAGGGGGAATCATATGCATAAACATGTTGTTAATATTCATGTGTTATCAAGTCTGATCCACGAGGCTCTCTCAAAATGCAAAAGAACAAAAAATAGAAAATCTGAAACTAATTGTATTCCAGCTAATTAATGGTTTAATAAGGAATGCAAGATGAATAGGAGAAATATAAGGGAGTCAAATAAAAAACCTTGACATTAAAGCTTATAAACAGATCCTAAAGAAGGAAAAACTAATTTTATGCTCACAAGGAGGGAGGAGCTAATTTTCTTGTGTATAAATAACACCAATTTTTTTGGAAAGAACACCAACCAAGGAATAAACAAAATGAAAATGATATTATAGCCACCCAATGGTTTGAATATTCTATGAAACTCTATGAACAAAAAGGTGGAGTGGACCAACCACCCTTGGTCAACAATACTATAGATCTTTTCACTATGCAGGAGGTAGATATGGGTATTAAGAAGTTGGGAGTGGGTAAAGCAAAAGACCTAGTTTAGATTCAAGTAGAGTATCTCAAGTGGGGTATGAAAATACTTGCACCACACATCATAGATGTGTTCAATAATATCATCCAACAAGGGTTTCCTAAAGATTGGACAATCGGCCTTGCAATACCACTTTTTAAGAGTGGTGATGTCAACAATCCCTCCAACTAAAAGACAATAATGATCAATCCTCCCTTTGAAATTTTTTTTGGTATCATGATAGACACTAGGATCAAAAAGTGGGTAGAAGAAAACCATAAATGTGCCATAGGGCAAGTTGGTTTTAGGCCAAAACACTCGACAATTGATCACTGTGTCATTGTAAGGCACATTATTGCAAAAAGGTGGAAGAAAAAGGAGGAGGTTTTTTGTTGACTTTAAAAAGGCTTTAGACACTGTCCCTAGGGACAAGCTTTGGCTTAGGATGAAAGAATTGGGGATTCCTACTCATCTTAGAGTTGTTGTTCATAGGATGTGTGAAGAGGTGAAAGTCAAAATCAGAACTTCAGCTGGCATTTCAGAATGTTTTAGGAGTGATATCGGGGTCAAACAAGGTTGTCCTTTATCTCCAACTTTGTTTGGCTTATATACCGATAAAATTGAAGAGTGGTTAAGCATGCATAATGGTGAGGGCATCCAGTTAGGTGAATTTGTAATAAATCTGCTCCTCTATGCAGATGATCTCAATTTGATTGCCAAATCTGCCTGTGGTTTGCAAGAAGATTTATTTTCTCTTGAACGCTTTTGTAGAACGTTTGGGATGCAGGTCAATATCAGCAAGACTAAAGTTATAGTTTTAACTAATAATAAAAAATAACATCAACATGAGTTTTATTTTGGTGGAAGTTTTCTTGAGGAACTGGCGGATTATAAATATATCGACATTGATTTCAACAAGAATCAAAGTTGGGCAGGCTGTAGAAATAAAAAGGACATTAGGTGGATGGAAGGAATTTTATGGTCTTCAAAATAGGTGTTGTGAAGTAGAGGTTTGGGATTGGAAAACTAATCAAACCTTGTTTGGGCTTCTTCTGCTGCCAGTTGTTCTTTATGGGTGTGAATTATGGGCGAAGAACACTTCCATGGCACAATGGAAGCAAATCAAGGGAATCTAAAAGCATTTGATCACAAGTAAATTTAAAAACAAAAGCACCATCCCATATGATATCATGCTAAGTAGAATGGGGATTGCTCCTATCGAGGCACTCACTATGGTTCACCTCATAAGCTATCTAAATAGAATAAAAAAAAAATGGAAGGAGATAGATGACGCAACATTGTCTTTTATAATACATTGTGCAAATGAAAAAAGATGTGGATGCAAAAGAACTTCAAGTGGATGAGTAAATGGAATATCCAATTCAATATGTGCCCACAAATAAAAAAGAAATAAAGGTCTTCATTATGGAGAAATTTTACAAGAGAAATTGGGAAAATGGGATTGGAAGGAAGAAAATATATTATATCAATAAGTTCATCCCCACTTTTGATCAACTCCAGAAAGCATACATAGGTGAAAACATTGATTGGAGAGCTAAAATTATTATTACTCTGTTAAGAACCAACTCTCATCAACTCCATTATGAGACTGAGCATTGGAAGAAGCCAATGGGGGCTTGGGAAGAGTGAATCTGCATGGTTTGCAACTCTGGGAAAGTGGAAATCAGACATCACTTTATTTTAGAATGTGAAGCCTACAAGGAGAACATGGATAATTTTCGAATACTATATCTACTAGCTCTTGGCATAACCTATTTAGTGAGGAGAACATTGAGAATTCAAGTGGGCTCATCATCAGCTTGCACAAGAAAAGAACCAAATTATTAAAGTCAGCTTAAGTTGTCTTGATGTCCCATAGGCTATGTTTAGCCTCACAGACATTGAACCAAAGAAAGATGAACAAATGCTTCAATCAACATCGAGCCTCTTCAGACTCCCTTCATAGCAAGCATGAACATCTATTGGATCTCCATGAACTTCCCTTACCCCACCTGCATAACTTATTCTCAACTAAGTAGCCAGCTACACTTCATCTCCTATTCCTTTTAGGGCCTATAGACCAGCTCAAAAGTATCCAAGTTCATAGCAAGCATGAACATCTGCTAGATCTCCATGAACTTCCCTTACCCCACCCGCATAACTTATTCTCAACTAAGTAGCCAGCTACACTTCATCTCCTATTCCTTTTAGGGCCTGTAGACTAGCTCAAAAGTATCCAAGTTAAAATCTAGCTATAGATAAATCCCTTTAAAAGTTGTACAAATCATATTAACGTACATTCAATTTGAAATACCCTACCTTTCCAAGGAGAATTTTGTTATTGTGAGGACCATAAATATCAGAGGTTTCAAGGAAAGTAATGCCTTTGGAAACAACATAGTGAATGAGGAAAAATATTTCAATTTCAAACTTAGGAGAGCTATAGAAGGCATTCATGCCCATGTAGCCCAACCCCTATACAGATACTTCAAAACCCTGACTACCCAACTTGATTCTTGGAACTATCATTGCTCTTGCTCTTGTTCGCTACCTAGGACTGCAGTTTTTCCACATAGCTACCGATCACAACAAACCCAACCCAGTCCTCTCCCAAACTTATCTCGTCAGTACCCATGTCCTTCCATAGTGAGAGCCACTCAATTCGCGCATCGCTGGCCATTCATGAGTTGATAATAACATTTGATGGTTCAAGGGGTGAAGACAAAGTGCTTCTTTCCAAACATTCTGGCGAATTTTTTTTCCATATGAATCATCACGAGTTTGCCGTTGGGAACTCCCTGCATAAATCAACTTATTATGTTTATATATATTTGTGCAATACTTTATCCTTGGTGAGCTCATTTAGAACTATTCAACTTCACAAGTAGACCAAGGGCCCATTGACTATTGTTTACTTTTATTAATATATAATATTATAACTATTTATTATAACATATATAAATGTAAAGGTCTAAATTTGGCTTATAAAGGATTTCTTAAGTAAGATTTGCATATTAAGATAAGAAAGAGATCCTAAGGCCATTTTTAGCTTCTTACACTTAATTATTATGATCAAAAGGATGGAAAGAAATATGTAGAGAATAGTGAGATAAAATACTTACCTCATAATATAGCAGATCTAGAAAAAGTCATTTTCTGAAGCCTTCATTGAGTTTATAGAAAATCTAAAGTATGATCCAGAACCAGAACGCAGAGACGAACAAAACCCAGAAATATTTTTCCATTCTGATGCCATCTTATGAAAAATGTCGACCTTGACCCACAAATGTCACCCTTGACCTAAAAATGTCAACCCTGACCTGCACAGTGTCGACACAAAATCTATTTGTGGATCTCGATAGTTCACTGAAAAGGGTATCCAAATCTGGTCTCAAATATGATGTTCTGTACCTACAACTCTTGAAAAAAGCACCTGCAAATGTCTGAAAAGAGGGGTTTGGGGTGGCCATATAGGGTTTTACCTTAGTCAAACCCCTGCTTTGGTGATCTCCACCCCCACGAATAGCCAAATATAGAATGTATAGTGTGTGTGTATTGCTCTTTTGAAAAGAGTCTTTAAACATACAATATCAAGATCTAATCTTCTAGATTAAAAATCCTAACATAACATGGAAATGTGAAACAAATGCATAGATTTGAATATGAAAAAGAAAGCATACCAAGCCCCCAAGGCTAAAGTATTCCTATCAACTCACAATCCATAATTTCTACCCCATGATAATGTCCTTTGAAATGCTTGAATGTTGAGAATAATAGATCTAAAGAGAGAGCCTTCTTGCTTTAATGAAGATCTACCATAGCTTGTCCTCAAAATTCTTGATTGAAGATGATGATATGTCCTCCTAGATTGTCCTTCTATATCATCCTCTTATTTTTTTGCATCATCATTTTATCATGTCATCTCATCCTTTCGTTTCATGATCAAATGAAGGCAAAATAGAGTGTTTATATAGAGATCTCAACATAGGTCTCCTAGGGAAATGCAAGGGATCTTAATTCAATTTCTACCTTGAATCATGGTCCAATAAAAATCACCAACCAAGGAGGGAATGTATTAATTCAAATATTGGAGAAAACACTTCTGCATATGAACTCGGGGACCTATTTTAAGTACCAGACCCCAATAAGCTCCAGATTTGAAAGCAGGGACCAACACCCAACAGAGGTCTATGTCAACCTCAACCCTGACCTAGGTCAGGGTCCACCTTGACCTTGACTTGAGGTTTCAGGCAGGTCACCAGAAAGTTGTTGAGAGGTTCCCAGATCAGTCAGGGACCTAGGAAGGTGGGGGAATGTGCCAGAATGTTAAGAAGGCCCAGAGGCCTAGGGAGAGAGTAGGATGAGGCCCAAGAGGACCAATAAATAGTTCCTACCTCAAAAGAAGAGTCATGGAGAGGGAAACCCAGAAGGATCTATTAGATCCTAACCCTAATTTCACGTACACATTTATAATAAAGCACAAATGCAAACCTAATATGCAAACATACTAAATGAGGGTGCTAAACCTAACAAAATGGAAGTGCTTACATTTTAAGATGATACATTTAGCCCCCACTTTAGCTTAGATATGATGCTACGTGAATATGCAAGCTAAAGTAAGAAAACATCATGAAGTATAAAAAGGATATAGCCAAGTCCTCAATGCAAAGATCTATAAGAAACCATTAGATCTTGAGAAGTATATAGAGCCCCTTATGCCCCCCCTAATTTGGCTAACTAATTCATGGAAGGTGAAATAGGGTGATAAGGTGATTTCTATACACTGAATATGCAATTTGTTGAAAAAGTCCTTTCCTAAACTAGTTAGAAGGGTCCTAAACCTTCATAAACTAATTTAATAGTTTAGGTATCTAAATCACAATTCCAACACCTCTGACGACACTGAAAATGGAGTTACCAAACTCAAGTTATGATGAAAAGAATAGATCTCTATCTAAATGCATATAAAGGGAAAATTCAAATTTAACCTAAATAATTTCAAATGAAACCCTAGTAAAACCCTAATTTACTCCCTATAAATAAGAGGAAGAGACACTTACCACCTCATTCTTACCATATTCAGGGTTTGGGGAAGGAGACAGGATGCTGAAGAGAGAGGAATTCTGAGCGAGCCATGTGGAGGTTCTGAGGGAGCGCCTGGCCAGCAGACAGCCACTGCCTGAGGTAAGTTCCTATTTTTAGTGCTTGTGATTGAAAATTTCATGTTTTTATAGGGAAGGTTGACCCTGATCCAATAAGGTCTACCCTGACCCAGTAAGGTCAACCTTGACCCATTAAGGTAGACCCTGACTGGGAAGGTTGTGTCCTTTTTGGTGGCAGGTTGACCCTGACCCACTAAGGTCAACCCTAACCCAAAAAGGTCAACCTTGATGAGGTCAAGTGGGTATAGAAGATGTTTGATGCTGAAGTACTGATATGATTCATGTTTGTGCTTATAGGATCCAGTCCGTTTTTGAGAGCATCCCTTCGGAGGGTTACTATTATCTGTCAAAGGGAGTGTCTCCGAGCTACAACGAGATGAGATACAGTTATTGAGAGATGTGGGATTGTACTGGGTAGTAGTCCTACCATAGCTGAGGTTCCAGTGGTCCATGATATCAGCCATGATAGAGAGATGGGATGAGCATACTTGTTCCTTCCATCTTCCATCGAGAGAGATCACGATCACTCTGGAGGATGTGTATAGGACCCTATGACTTTTGGTTTGAGGTGAGCTTGTCAGACTGAGAGTACCGCAGGGTCCCCCTGAGGTTTTTGGAGATATGGAGTATTGTTTGGGATGGGTACCATAGATGAGGACTTGATCAGATTAGATATCTTTGGCAGCCATACTAGCAGGTCTGACACCTTTGGTACGGAGAGTGATTCTATGTATACTTGCTTTGGTTGTAGTGCCCAACACAAAGGGTATAGTATTTTTAGCACCATTCACCCATCTCGTACATAGGATGGAGAGTGACAGGGTCACTGTCTCATGGGGCCACAGCATGTTGGATCATATTTATCACGAGCTGAGTCAGTTAGTGAGATACCAACAAGAGATTCTGATGGTGTGTACCTTGCTACAGGTTTGGATGTTTGACTGTTACACATATACATGACCACAGGGTACTCCTATGATGATACATGTGAGCACACCAAGAGCCTTTGTATATCTGCTAACAGATGTCTGGCAACATGGAGATAGCCTCTTTTGGAGGGTATGCTTTAACCGTATTCCAGGTATAGATGTGATATGGAGACCTTATTGTTAGATGATAGAGTGGCTGGATACTGGACATCAGTTGAGACACTCATAGTAGCGTAAGCTGCTAGAAGGTCCTACCAATCATTTCATGATGCCGTACTACTATGATAGGGTGATGAGATATTTTCATTTGATGTAGGGGGTCCCTTAGACAGTACCTCAGTATGCCTATCTGACAAGATACTGTCAGAGACCCGGTGCCATATGTCGACCGATAGTAGATAATATTGTGGATAGTGAGATAGATGAGACTGAGGATATAGAGGTAGCCACTGAGATATCCTATGTCGGTGTTAGTAGAGAGTATATCAGATACTGGAGTTTACAGGGGACCCATCCTATCTTCCCCGATGACTACCCCACAGGTGATCCAGGTCCTTCAGAGAGGAACCAACGAGGAGATGATATACCAGTAGGAGAGGAGGAGGATTAGAGAGATGAGGAGGAGCCTCTCTTTGAGGTAGATCCCATGGAGGAGGAGAGAGCAGAGGAGAGAGTAGAGGAGATGCCCCCAGGCTATAGTACAGGGACCGATGATGAGGCAGTCTATGTTGCTCCCTTGAGATCACAGCGACCTCCTCAAGTGCACACAGAGACACCACCACTGAGGCCTAGACAAAGTGAGTGAGGAGAGAGTAGTCACTCCATGCCCCCACCATATAGATCCTTTAGTGATACCCAGGGAGGAGATCTAGGTATGATAGGACTTTAGAAAGTTTTGAATAAAGATTTTGTTTGGAAGAAGAAATTAAATAAGTTTTTTCATTGGAATTTTGCAGGGAGCGTAGCGAAGTGGAGGAGTTTTGTATCCCAGGTTCTGAAGGATACATGTATATCCTACCAACTGCTAGCTAGTGAGAGAGAGTCCCTTGTAGGACAAAGGGATCCCGAAAGACATGCATAGATCTTCCTATGTGTACAACGAGAGTTGAGGTTATGCAAGGAGAGAGAAGAGAAACTGATGGCTGACATGCAAAGAGCCCAGGAGCGGATCTAGGAGATGAGCATATCAAGGAGTCACACATGGACTAGTGTTTCAAGATCCTCAAACTCATATCACAGATCTAAGAGAGCTGGGAGTCACTATCCTTCAGAGCATCAGGATAGAGATTGATAGATATGGAATTGTGCCACATATGTACCAAACTCAGAAAAGTTTATTTATGAAGAAAACTTTGTTTTTGGAACAATTAGTTCTATGGTTGATTACTTTTTACTTTCATCAATGCACAAAACTTAAAAAGAAATAGGAAAGGAAAATATGTATGGATGCATTCTAAGTTATATAACTTATAAAATAATTATTCTATAAGCAACACATACATGCATAAAGAAAGAAATGATGAATTATGGATAATAATGTTTGAGATGCATGATATTAATAGGTTCCTTAAGAGGAACACAATTCATATCAGAAATTTTATAAGCACCTGAAGTAAAATGCTCAATTACCACAAAGGCTCCAAGACAATTTGGACTAAATTTTCCTTTCTCAACGGGTAAATCATTCACATTTCTTTGGTTCTCGTATAAGACTAAATCACCTACCAAGAATGACCCTTCAATCACTTTGTGATTATATTGTTTTTGTAGTGATTTATGATAGGCCTTAATGTATTCCAAAGCATTTATTCGTTGTTCATCTAACATTTCTAATTCTTATAATCATTGTTCCCAGAAAGTATCTTTGTTAATGATCCCATGAAATGAAACATGCAAGGATGGTATTTCTAATTCCAAAGGCATGATAGCGTCAGTCCCATAAACAAGATTATAAGGTGAAGTGCCAGTGGCCGTATGAACACTAGTTCTATAAGCCCACAAGGCATAAGTAAGATGTGTATGCCAATCTTTCGCATGTTTGTTGACTATTTTCTTTAATATTTGTTCAATAACCTTATTCGATGCTTCATCTTGACCATTAGATTGAGGGTAGTAGGGAGTAGAAAATCTATGTTGTATACGATATTTCTCCATGAATTTTGTGGCTTCTTTATTCTTAAAAGATGTACCATTATCCAAAACTATCGTTGAAGGAATACTGAATCGTGCTATAATATGGTTAAGGGTGAAATCACAGATAACATCTACAGTAGTAGAATGAAGAGGGATAGCTTCTACCCATTTTGTAAAGTAATCTGTAGCTGTGAGAATGTACATATGTCCTTGAGAAGAAGCCAGTGAGATTTTTTCAATGAGGTCAGAACCCCAAATGCTAAAAGGCCACGGAGAAACTTGATTACGAAGCTCACGAGCAGGAGCATGAATTAAATTACCATGTTGTTGACACTGAGGACACTTTTTGACAAATGTAAAGGAATCTTGCTCCATTGTTTTGCCAGTAGTATCCCATTCTGAGGAGTTTATTGACTAAAGATTTCCCACCAAAATGTCCCCCACAAGAACCAGAGTGAGCTTATGCTAAAGCTATAGGTACTTCAATTTTGTTAAGACATCTTAATAGTAAACCATTGTAAGAACATTTGTAGAGCGTTTCCCCTAAAATGATATAGCGGGCTGCAAGCTTTCTAATATGATTACGTGTGTTCCTTGTTGCCGATTCTGGAAAAGTATTATCTTTCAGAAAATGAAAGATATGTGAATACCATTCATCTAAATGCAAATTACAAAAATCAATGGTAACCCTATCAAAAATTGCAGGGAATTTAAGAGTGTGTATAGTGAATTGAAAGTCTTCATTGTTATTCTCAAGGCAAACCAAAGAAACCATGCTTGCCATGGCAACTGCATCTCGATTATCTTTCCTAGGTAAAGTTTGAATTGTGTAAGAAGAGAATTGTGAAAGAATATCCAGAGCCACATCTTGATATTGTGCCATCTTATCACTCTTAGTTTGATAACCTCCTTTGATTTCTTCCATAATCAATTGCGAATCCCTGTAAATTTCTATGTTTTTAACATGAAGGGATGAAGCTGCTCATAAACTAGCTATAAGAGCTTCATACTCCTTAATGTTGTTAGTACAAGGAAAATTTAATTTATATGACATAGGGATTGGTTTCTTCATAGGAGGGGTCAAGATAATGCCCACCCCAGAACCTGTCTTGCACCTAGAACCATCAAAATATAATTCCCAAGTATCATCTTCTTTGATTGCAAATATATGCTCATTGGGGAATTCTACAGAGGTAACAGTTGTATTAGAATGAGGAAAAGGAGCTTCAGCTAAATAATCTGTTAAAGCTTGTCCTTTAATTGACTTTTGAGGGATGAAATTGAGATCAAATTTTGTGAGCAACATCACCCATTTTGCTATTCAACCGAAGAGATCAGTTTTCGAGAAAAGGTGTTTTAAAGGATCGAATTTAACAATCACATTGACTTCAACATTGAAAAGCATAAATTAAAGCCAAGCATTGTCATTCTAGTTGATTATATCGAGTTTCATAATCCAACAAGGTCCGACTAATATAGTAAACTGGTCTTTCCTTTCCGTCACTATCATGTTGAGCCAACAATGCACTCATAGCATTGGAAGTGGTAGAAGTATATAGATAAAAGGGTTTATTGAATTGAGCAAGTTGTAAGATAGGAGGATTAGCAAGATATTCTTTAAATTGCTCAAAAGACTTCTTGCATTCCTGGTTCTAAGAAAAAGTAGTATCTTTTCTAAGTAAAGAAGTAAAAGGAACAGTCCTATCGGCTAGGTTAGACACAAAGCGACGAATAGATTGTATTTTACCTTGTAAACTGTGCAATTGAGAAATATTCTTAGGAGGAGGCATGTTAACAATAGCATCAATCTTCTCAGTATCAACTTCTATGCCTCGCTTAGAGATAATAAATCCTAATAATTTTCCAGAATCCACTCCAAAAGCACATTTCTTAGGATTTAGCCTCATGTTGTAACTCCTAATTCTTTCAAATATTTGTCTTAAAATGAACACATGATCTTCTCTTTGTATATACTTTGCCAAGATATCATCCACATAATCTTCCAAAATCTTATGAATGCAATCATGAAAAATCAAAGTCATGGCGCGTTGATAACTAGCTCCTGCATTTCTTAATTCAAAATGCATCGTGACCCAACAGAATGTCCCCCAAGGTGTAATAAATGTGATCTTAAGTTGATCCTCAATAGGAATAAAGATTTGATTATAACCCAAAAATCCATCCATAAAAGACAATAATGCATGACCTACTGTGGAATCCACAATCATGTCAATATTAGGTAGCGGGAAGTCATCTTTTAAGGATGCTTTATTTAAGTCTCAGAAATCAGTGCACATTCTTATTTTATTTCCTCCCTTAGAAACAGCCACAATATTGGAAATCCATTCAGAATAATCAATAGAGCGGATAAATTTGGCACCTAGTAATTTTTCAAATTCAACTTTTACTAGTAAAGCGATGCTGGGATTCATCTTGCGAATCTTCTATTTCACAGGTTTAGCATTGGGTTTAAGGACAATATTATGAGTGACAATCTTGGGGTCTATACCTGGCATATCCAAATATGTCCAAGCAAAGATATCCTTATATTCAAGCAAGCGAGAAACCAATTGATCATGTTCATCTTGATTCAAACACTTCCCAATTTTGATTGTTCTTTCAACATCATTCTCATCCACTTGAATCTCAATGGTCTTAGTTATTAATAAATTACTTTGTATGGAAAATTCTATTGGTAAAGGGGAAATATCTGATTCATCATGTTCTCCAAAATAGGCTTCACTATTCAGGCAATACAACTTTCTCCTTTTATGATAAAATGTAGGTAGATCTTGATAAGCTCCTAAAAAATCAGCAAGGGCTTCATCCTCAGGAAAGATGTCCAACCTGGGCTTTTGATCCATGTCAAGGAGAAGTGGATTAACCAATTTCAAATGTCCACCACAAATATGATTAACATTGAGAGGAAAAGCCGATGGTTTCCAATAAGGATTGAATCCTAACCCATAAGTATAATCACAACCTTCATTATCCAGGGGTACTTGTATACCTTGTTCATACTTACCACAACCTTTCCCGTTAAATCCTGATTTCTTGAGTAAATGACAACCAGAAGCATACCTATCAGCCATATCGAATTGAGTTAAAGGAGCGACATATGTCATAATGTCATAGCAATCTGGTTTTATTGTCTCGATTGTTTCATCACGAGAAGCAACAACAAAGTTGGGTGATCTCACAAAGCTGCGTCCCACTTTTTAGGACGAAGGATTTCAGACTTCCTTAAAAAAAAAATTGATGGCTTCGCGTGAAGTATTGACTTCGTGCAAAGTTCCTAATAGGCTTCGCGTGAAGTACCCTATGTGGGTGACTTTGCGCGAAGTCATGACTTCGCGTGAAGTACCCCACGTAGGGTACTTCGTGCGAAGCCATTTTTCACTGGAATTTGTATAAAATTCTGACTACCCATGTCATTTTTACTATTCACTTTTGGAGATTTTGTGGACCCGGGGCTTAGAGCGAACCAGTGATGACTAGTACGACGTCAGTAGCTCCCGAGCTTCTTTGATCTCTTGTGATTGTTACTAGTACCAGGTACACACATTTTTCTCATTTTTGTATTGTAAATTGTATGTTTTATATTTATTTTAGTTAATTATTTGTTTTAAATAATATTTAGTTTGTAGAAATGTTAGAAAATGATAGTTGAATTTTAGAATATGTTAGAAAATTATAGTTGAATTTTAGAATATGTTAGAAAATTATAGTAGTATGTTAGAAAATCATAGTAAAATGTTAGAAAAAATTAGAAAACATTAAAAAAACATAGTATATTTATGTTTGCAAATGTTAGAAATATGTAACTTAATATGTACACATTAGAAAATATTAGCAAATTGTAACTTAGTATATATTAGAAAATTACATAACTTAGTATATAAATTAGAAAATTTTAAAGTTTAGTATACATTAGAAAATATTAGAA
>MU224190.1:3262200-3282391 GCA_018584345.1 Thuja plicata | reverse complement strand
TGATGCGATTCGGAACAAGCTTTCTAATGAATATAATTTTCATACATATTGAGTTTGTTATCACTTTCAAATATTACTTTAACTAAACATAGGTTGTTTGGCGATTCAACAACCTGTCTCTTCAAGGGCTTCAAAAAAAATACTAAATTACAAAAAAAAAATATGAAAAATATGTAGGAAAAGGGTATTTGTGTTACCTTTCTATTAAAAAAAAATTGAATTTTGATATATACATTTCAAATTATGGTGATCAAAGTGACCTTATGTCTAAATTACAGTTACTGTCACTTTAGAACTCAATAAAATATGAAACATTGACCCAAAATGAATGAAACCAATTACATCCTCTGGAAATTGAAGTTACAAATATAATTTTGAAAGAATTACATCGTTATCATATTTAAAAAAAAAATTTATGTTGATCAAAGTGACAGTCACTTCTTAAAATCACAGTTTTTTTAAAAGAACCACTTTTTGAAGGAGAAAGAAAAATAAATTTTAATGAATATAATTTTTTTTTAAATATATTTAGAAACTAGAAAGAAAATTCTAAAATACCCTAGTTTACATTATCTTCAAATTCCTTATAGTTTTCCGGCAATAGGTGTTCGAAAATGAAGTTTTTTCTCAAAATGTTGATCTCTATGTCAAAGTTGGCCAAAAAGTGGGACACACTATTGTGGGATCACCCAGTTAAAAAGTAACTCCTCAAAAAGCGGAGAAGGAATAAAAACTTATTTTTCAAACTCAGTTTGTTCTTTCATAAATTCCAAATCCGATACTTTATATTCTTCTAGAAAAGTAGCATTAAAATCCAATGTTCCCCAATCATCTTCCATTAGGGAAGAAGATGGAATGTCATCTTGTTTAACCTCAGGTGGTTGTTCAAGTTTTTTAATTGGTTGTATAGGCTCAGGAACCTTAGCATATTCTGTATTCAAGCAAGGATTTGGTGCATCATCCGCATGTAGTGTGTACATTAGATTGTTAGATATGAACCTAACCTTGCGACGAAGAGTAGAAGGAACCGCATGCATAGTATGTAGCCAGGGTCTTCCTAATAGAAGGTTATAATTGAGTGGTCCAGGCATAACATGGATACGAGTGTAAAGAAGCACAGGACCAACTTTAATGGGTAGCATAATAATACCTAAAGTTTTCTTTGCAATATTATCAAATCCATGAATAGGAATATTATCCGGTTGAATAGTTGTAAGATCGGCCTTAATTGCCTTAAGCATATCCATGCTACAAACATTAAGTCCAGATCCATTATCAACCAATGTTCTGTGAATGATACTCTGATTGATAGAGACAGCAACCATAAGAGCATCATATTGATTCTGCACCTCAACAGTAGGTAAATCATTATCGAAAAACACAATAGGAGGTACAAAAGGCATAGTATGCATGCACTCCAGAAATGAATTAATGTTATCTTGATTAGGAGGCGTAGCAGGAAGATTAGATAAAGGTTTTTGCAACGCCTCATGATATGTAGGGGAAGTTTGAAGTAATTCCCATTAAGATATCTTAGCCAAAGTAGCACGTAACTGTTCCACTAAGTCATATTCCTTAAAGGAAGAGGGTAACCTAGGTGCTTGAGGAAGCACAGGTTGAGAAGGAGGTAAAGTTGCTAGGACAGTAGGTTGAGGATTATTTCATGTGTGATAAGCATGTGAAACAGAATCTGTGTTATCAAAGAATTCCAAGGGATCTCTGGGTTTTCCCTTAATAGTTGTTTGAGGACATCCTTTTACCGTCATCAAAGGTTTGGGAAATATCATTTTAGGTGTCTCGATGTTGCAAATAGAGGAATACGAAGGTAACCATGCATACACTCTATGGTAAAAGTCAATTGAAGTTGTTGTGGAGGACGATGAAATAGGAATAGGATCCATGGGGATCTCATTCGAACCATTTGCATGCTCACTTCCATGTACCTCATTAAGGGATCTATCATTTTGTACAATAAAATTCTCATCAAAGTATTCAAAACAAAAATCATACATGTTAAACACAAGAAAACACTACAAGCATGGAAAATGTATATGTTTTTGTATTTTTAAGGAAATTTTTTGATTTTTATGAATTTTGAAATATAAATGCAAGAGCATAAAAGAAAACCTACTTCTATATGCAAGATCTAATATGAAATATAAATCTAACACCAAGGAAAAGAAAGAGTTGTCTCTCGCGGGTTCAACAAAATGTAAAGGTCTAAATTTGGCTCATAAAGGATTTCTTAAGTAAGATTTGCATATTGAGATAAGAAAGAGATCCTAAGCCCAATTTTAGTTTCTTACACTTAATTATTATGATCAAAAGGATGGAAAGAAATATGTAGAGAATAGTGGAATAAGATACTTACCTCATAATATAGCAGATCTAGAAAAACTCATTTTTTGAAGCCTATATTGAGTTTCTGGAAAATCTGAATTATGATCCGGAACTGGAACACATCGACGAACAAAACTCATAAATCTTTTTCCATTCCGATGCCTTCTTATGAAAAATGTCGATCTTGACCCACAAATGTCACCCCTGACCCAATAATGTTGACCCTAACCTGCACAGTGTCGACACAAAATCTATTTGCAGATCTCGATAGTTCGCTGAAAAGGGTATCCAAATCTAGTCTCAAATCTTCTGTTCTGTACCTAAAATTTCCAAAAATAGAACCTGGAAATATCTAAAAAGAGGGGTTTTGGGGTGGCTATATAGGTTTTAGCCTTAGTCAAACCCCCACTTTGGTGATCTCTACCTCCATGAATAGCCAAATATAGAATGTATAGTGTGTGTATTGCTCTTTTGAAAAGAGTCTTTAAAAATGCAATATCAAGATCTAATCTTCTAGATTAACAATCCTAACATAACATGGAAATGAGAAAGCAATGCATAGATTTGAATATGACAAAGAAAGCATACCAAGCCCCCAAGGCTAAAGTATTCCTATCAACTCATAATCCATAATTGCAAGCCCATGATAATGTCCTTTGAAATGCTTGAATGTTGAGAATAGTAGATCTAAAGAGAGAGCCTTCTTGCTTCAATGAAGATCCACCATAGCTTGTTCTCAAAATGCTTGATTGAATATGATGATATGTCCTCCTAGCTTGTCCTTCTATACCATCCTCTTGCTTGTTTGCATCATCATTTCATCATGTCATCTCCTCCTTTCATTTCATGATCAAATGAAGGCAAAAGAGAGTGTTTATATAGAGATCTCCACATAGGTCTCCTAGGGCAATGCAAGGGATCTTAATTCAAGTTCTACCTTGAATCATGGTCAAATCACAATCACCAACCAAGGAGAGAATGCATTAATTCAAATATCAAGGAAAACACTACCGCATCCGAACCCAGGGACCTCTTTTAAGTTTCAGACCCCGATAAGCTTGAGATTTGAAAGCGGGGACCAACACCCGACAGAGGTCTATGTCGACCTCACCCCTGACCTAGGTCAAGGTCAACCTCGACCCTGACCCAAGGTTTTAGGCAGGTCACCAGAAAGTTGTTGAGAGGTTCCCAGATCAGCCGGGGACCTAGGAAGGTGGGGGAATGTCCCAGAATGTTAAGAAGGCCCAGAGGCCTAGGGAAAGAGTAGGATGAGGCCCAGGAGGACCAATACATAGGTCCTACCTTGAAAGAAGAGTCATGGAGAGGGAAATCCAGGAGGATCTATTAGATCCTAACCCTAATTTCACCTACACATCTATAATCAAGCACAGATGCAAACCTAATATGCACACATACTAAATGAGGGTGCTAAACCTAACAAAATGGAAGTGCTTCCATTTTAAGATGATGCAATAAATAATAAATTTAATGTATAATCAGTTGATTGTATTTAGAATTTAATATTGCTTTAGACTTAAATATTGTAATATAGCTATACTATAATTTAATAAACATAAGATATAAGTAATATATGTTTAAATTGTAAATAATTTTATTTTATTCATTTTTATACTTATTATAGTATAATATATTTAAATGTTTATAGATATTTTAATAATACTATTATTTAACTTTAAAAAAATAGATCACAAATAATTATTTCCTTACAATAATAATATTAATACTAACTAGCATTCATATAAGTTAAATTAAATAAAAATTAACTAAAAATTAACTTTTTGTATTTCTAATAGATTTCATTATATTTTTAAGTTTGCATTCTTTTAACTTTTAGACCAAAATTTTTTTGGTATTAGCCTTCTGCAACTCTCACTTAATTTATTTAGTAGTATATAATATTAGCTCTCTCTCTCTCTCTCTCACATTTTGTTTGTTTGTTTTTCTCTATATCATTTTGCCTCTCTATGTCTATCTTTCCACATTTCTTCTTCCATCTATTCCTCTATCTCTAACTCATTCCCTTTCCATCTCTCACTATCTCTAAATATCCATTCCTATAACTCGCTCTAGATATTACTTCCTATCTCTATCTTAATTTTTCCATCTCTCCATCTTTATATATTTATCTCTTCCATCCACATATCCCTATTTCCTCTATATTTATATCATTGTTTCCTCTTCATATTCCTCTTCGTCCCCTCCATCTCTATCTTCCTCTCTAATTCTATCTCCTAACCCCTCTCTCACACTCTCTCTTCCTCTTATATCTCTCCCTCTCACTCCCTCTATCCCTATTTCCAACATAGCGTGAGCTTTTTGGCAAAGGAACCTAGTTGCATTGCTGACTCAAATGTCTTGTTTTATTCATGCTTCGACCTCTATAAGCGGATCCATAGTTGATTTGAAGCTATTGTTTCTCGATTGAAGCTATCACATCTCAATTTGACAAAAAAAACATAATTACTTGATAAATGACTTGCCAATTATAAAAAATAGAATAAAATTTTCAATAATAAACCTTCCATATCTCTTCAGTGTACCTATTACACAGCAAGGTGTGATTGCTAGTATAAGATTAATTTACACAAAGGTGTATAGATTTGATTTGACTAGCCTCTAAATTAAGCTAGGAAATGTATACTTTTTCTTTAGGAGAGCATATCAACGTGACGTAAGGACTATCCAGAGCGTTAGAGACAATGAAAGAAAGCGATTTAGCGCAGGAAATAATCAACTGTTTTCACGCGTTTTATAATCAGTGGGACGTTCAAGTAACCAGAAGATGCCAGCCTACGAATGACTGTCTGCATATAAGTTGGACGGTGAATAGCTGGCGCCAGTACCACCTATCCCTAAATACCAATAACCTGAACCTATAAATTGCACTCCCACTCTCCTTTACCTCCATCTAAACTTGCTCGAGCATATTTGACGATCATATCGACTATGACGAAGCAGCTGAGCTATGCTGTGATAGTATTAATGTTGGTGGTGGCGGCAACAGATACAAGTGCAGCGTTGTTCACATGGCCACAGAATTACGTGCTCTCCAACACTGCAGCATTACCCCAACGCTCTGTGCTGGATGGCAATTTCCGAATCGCAGTGGACGCAACCGGTAAACGCATCACCAGTCCCGACGGCGATTGTGCCATCGGATTTCTGGATCACAACAACTCCGGTAACTTCACTCTCTCCATCATTTTCAATCCCTCCTTCGCATCGCCTTCATCGCCCAAGGGCACAGAAATCTGGAGCGCCAAAAGAAATAATCCGGTGGGGGAAAACAGCAAGGTGGTGCGTAATGCGGAGGGCTATTTGGCTCTCCTGGACCCTGACGGCACCGCAGTTTGGTCCTCCTGCGGGTCCGTAGAGTCCATGGATTTGGGGGAGACTGGAAATTGGGTGCTCTACAATACCACCGACTCAAATCTGGTGAAGGACAATACGACAGTGTGGTCCAGCTGGCAGCATCCCACCAATACGCTCATGGTCGGGCAGATATTCAGAAGCGGGCAGAAGCTGGTGAGCAATGACTCTCCTACCAATTCTTCGGAGGGTCGTTTCTCTTTGGTGGCAGAGAAAGGAGGCGTGGTGCTTTATTCTTCTCCCAACTCTTTGCCTTACTGGGCCTGGCCATTCCCTGGTCTCTCTTTTCAATACATAAAGAGTCCTTGCGCTTCCGGGTCGGGGTCGTTCATGGTGCAGTTAGTCTTCGCTGCAGATCTTATTTCTATGGGCAACATCGGTGATGCCAAAGTGGGGGGAAAACGTAATAATACTAGTACTGGCTCGTCTTGTTTCCCCGCGGCTGATTCAGACACCCTGCCCTTTCAGACATTCCAAGGAGAATCGCGAACACGCTTTTTGAGATTAGATTCGGACGGAAATCTGCGAGCGTATATGGCGAACCCATCAGAGGAATAATGGGATCAAATCCTCAGGTATGGACGCCAGACTACGAGCTTTTCCCATCGTGCTTCAACTGCAGCCTGCCTTCTGTTTGCGGTCCGTACGGCGTCTGCTCCAACGGCCAGTGCAGTTGCGCGGCATCCATGTTTACGATGCGAGAGCCATTTCAGCCTGATGCGGGTTGCTCCCTTCAGCGGCCGCTTAACTCGGCTTGCGGGGGAAGGAAAGGGCAGCAGATGGTGGAAGTGAAGGGCCTCGATTATTACCCCAACAATTACCTCGCTTTCAATTCTTCAACGACCTCGACGGCCCAGCAATGCAAAGATTCGTGCCTCTCTCAATGCGCTTGCGTTGCGTCCTTCTTTCGTTCTGATTTGCGGACGTGTCTTTTGACATTCGACAGTGTGGACAGTTTGCAACTCGTGACTGCTGATCGCAGGGCATCGTACACAGCTTTCCTCAAAGTCTAGATATCTTATGACCGGCTTCCGCATTCGTTGTAGATTTCTGCTATCATGATTGTCACGCGCTCTGTCTGTGTTTCATTTTTTTTTCTTGTACAAATAAAACACAAATCACTTTCTCTATTTTAAACTATCTACAATAGTATAAGAAAAAAGAGCATTTTCTCAAAGTCAATATAGGCTAATTGCTAATAAATACTTTTAATGTCATATTGAGAATTGTTTACCTAGAGACTTATTTGCATAAATGGATCTATCTTTTAATTAGAGATCTAAAATGGATCAACTTTTGACTAGAAATCTATCTTGTGACTAGAAATCTATTTGTGACTCATAAATATGATCTAGTTCGTTATGTGCATTTTTAACATTTTTTATTCACTAAATTCTTTACATTTCACTAATTATTAAAGAACAATAATTTTTTAAAATACTATTAGAAGACTGTTGAAATGAAAGAGTTGTTTTCTCATCGGTTAATTGTCTTATTAAGACTAACTTTACAACCACATAAATCATCAAATACAACATTATTCAATCATACAAATTCTCTAGAATGATAATGTTCTAAGTTTAGGATCTTTTATCGCTCCAAATCAAAAGGTTTGTAGAAGGATTTTTCTTTGTAGTGTATAAGATTTTCAATGATTTTTAGATGATTACTAAATACACATTCATTGATTCAAATACAAAGGTATAACATTTAATCATACAATACTAATGCAAACCATCCCAATTTATGAACATCGGTGGCTACAATAACAATATCATGATTTTTGCAATCAGAACAGAAAGTGGAAGATACTCCAGGGCAAGAGAACCAAATCCCTACTTCTTCTAAGAACATTCATTTCTCTAGACTGGTGGACATGCAGGAGTGGAACATCCAGCTTCTCTAGGAGGACATGGACAACAAAATTGAGCCCCCATTTGGGGTTCTTCAAACTACAAAAGCTATGTCCTTGTAATCATTTTGACTAATGAAATGGGTATTTAAGGAAATCAAAAGTCTTCATCTGAAATTTGGAGCTCTGTCTGCTCGTGTTGATCTTATTAATTCTGGGTCGGCAGGGGATGATGGCCATTAAAACAAGGAGGATGGGAAAAAGCTGAAGTCTTTGCATGAGAGATTGGACACTCTGGAGAATACTGTGAAAAAAAATATGAAGGACAATAATGTCTTCATGGGTACTACTATAGAGTGTTTTAATTCCATTAAATCTGAAATGGACTCCCCCACTGTGAAGATCGATGAAGATAAAGATGACAATGAAGATGATGGTTCGGGAAAGCGCATAGGCTTAGACAGGAAGAAGAAAATTCAAGACAGGATCTCGGAGCTGTTCGATTTCAACACAGCCATCAAAAAGGTCTTTGAAGCAAAGAAGGAAGCGAAGGGCACTCTCCTCGAGTTTGCCTAGTCCTAGTGTTCCCCTAGTTTTTGGGGTTTTGTTTTTTGGCTTTTGGATGCCGAAGAGTCCTTTTAGTTTCAGGATTTCTGCTCTGGTTTTCTATTTTTTCTAGGTTAGCGGGGTGGATCCCAATCCTATCTCTGTTTAGTCTGTTTTATGCTATTTATATTTTTGCTTTGAATGTAACGGGTTTTGGGTCCCCATAAAACCTATTTTTACCAGCAATCAAAAACAATATCATGATTTAACCATCACCCTATGCCATGAATGACACACAATTTATTTAGTTTTGATAAAATCATTTATATTACATTTTTGGTTTGATCTTTTATTCTCTTTTAAGTCTTTCAATTTTCAATCCTCGTGTCCTCCCTTCCTTTATAAAGGTTTTCTCTACAATCCATATCATTACTCGCCTTTCTTTAATGAGAAATTGAGTGTAATTTGAAATATCGAAGTAAAATTACTTAATTTTGAATTCCAAAATATTCATACTAAATCTAAACAATTAAATTTTATTGTATACTATTTAATTTTAATTATTTAGATAAACATATTTTGATGATTAATAACATTATATTATGATATTTAAATAATTTAAAATACTTTATGGTTTAACCATGAAAAAGGCTAATCATTATCTCTTCATATTATATCTTTCTCAAGTGGGAGCATAAAGTATAAGTTTTTTGGACTAATTCAAGATTGTAGTTTTCCACAATCCATATAAATTGTATGTCGTTGCTTCTAGAATTGACTGTTTGTTCTTGTTTTGCATCAATGTTTTAGATATGATCCTTAAGTTCTCATCTTGATGATGGATCATTGAGTGTGATCTGAAACGTTGATGCAAACAAAGAGCACACAATCATTTATAGAAGTGACAACATATTTTTTTTGGACTAGTTTTGCAAGTAAATATTATAAATAATAATAATTAAAAGGATTGTAGTGTAATATTTTGAACACAATTAGTGATGATAGTCGTACATTATTTGATTTTGTCATCCTTGATATTCAAAACACTTTAAAATCAAATTGGACCAAGCTCAACCCATAGCAGACTTTGACGAGTTGGATCCTCTTATGTATGACAAAAAAGTATTATGGTATTTATATTAGAATTTAATTATATGGTTTTTTTATGGGTTTAATTTCATGGTTTTTAAGTTAGACTTATTGAATCCTAATTTATGAGTAGTATTTCAAATGAGTTCATCTCTTACAAAGATGAATGTTCTAGTTTAAATGTATACACTTTCGTATTGGAGGGGGTGATGAAAAAGGATTTTGGGGCAGTATTTAAAAAAAGGGGGGCATTCTTTGGTGTGCTACGAATGCACATGATATGACCTAGGTTGACTAAGTGAAGCCCATCTGGTTATGAAATGGAGATTGTCTAATTCTCAATTATGAAAATTATGATAAAGGGGAACATTATGCAAAAATATTTACACCTTCACATCACAAGCTATATTCTTGAAGAATTTAAAAAAAATTGTAGCTCTAATAGGTAAGAGGTGGAGAATGAACTTTGTATATTCTACCACACATTTGAGGGATTTCCCAATGAGGTTGCTATTACTCCCTCTAGACTTGGTGCTAAATCTTACTTAGGTATATATACCTTTATCAATATTGATAAAAAAAAATCATATGGGGTTTTAAGATATACAAATTTCCTACTTAAAAGTACAAGATAGTTTCCATCTATGTTGTGCTTTATGGAATACTACTCCAAGATATTTGCACGAAATTTGCACCTTCCACCAACTAAAGAGTTAAAAAAATTATAAGCATGGGAATAGGAAAATTAACTTATTTATTTCATAAACTTGTGGGTTTTCATTTTTAGATCTAGACACTTGAACAACTGCTCATTGCAATTTCTAGTAAGGATAATTTGTGGGCTTCTCATGATATAATTTTGATCTCATCTCTAAAATATTAAGATATTTGAGAAGGCCATAACAAATTGCACATTGGTTTACATTCTTGACCATGTAAATGAAAATGAATTCCTCTAATTTTTTAACATCATCTTCATTTCTATCAAGGAAAAAATAGTGTCCCCTTATGTTGAAATGATCTTCAAAGGTGTGGAGGACGCCCCTTGTGACATGCAAATTTCCTCAAAAGGTATGAGTTAATGCATACCTTCATTCATGAAGGAACATATAAACTTGATCATGACTTTTGAACTTGAATTTGTGAATGCCCTTGACTTAAAATATCTCATCTACTACCTTGAAGATGTCTGATTGAATTTCTCAAATTGAAATGACAAGAGTCCTCACTTGCAAGAGGATGTACAAATAAGGGGAATAAACTTGTATTTATGCACAATTTCACATGTTTCGCGATTATAGAAGGTTAACATCAAGGAGAAATTTCTTTCTCTCCATTTCATTTATCATAAGAGGTTCATCTTTGGGACTAAAAGGGAAAGAGTAGTGTTAGTCACCATATTCCTAACATTTTGGACTAAAAAAATGTTAGTGAGATCAAGTTTGTATTGGGCTTCCGTATTGGGTCATTGAATGAGTACAATCAATCAAAAATTAGGGGGATGAGAGACAATTGACAAAGTGAGCCTAAATGAATGTAAAATTATAGAGGGATATAATTATGACACTGCACTAAGATGATAAGGTGAAATTTGTTAGAATAACTGAGAGGGGGGGAGGGGGGTGAATCAGTGGCCTTAATAATTAATCCAATAAATCAATCCAAAACTTTATACCACAAATATAAAACCTCTAGTTATCTTCATTCCTACAAGATGTATGCCTTCTGTGAATCTAACATGTATATACTGCTCAGTCTTTATACTTTTATCCTTTCCTTAAGCTTTACTAAATTGCAGTCGATCTTTTCTAAACTTTTACCGAAATACAGTAAATAACTTAGTGTTTACCGATCAATCATGTTTTAGTAATGTGTAAAGCAAAACATAAAAGAAATTAACCATATACACATTTAACACATGGATTTTTAATGGGGAAACCCTGTTAAGGGAAAAACCACTTGGGACTGGTAACCCAAAATTTTCACTCTTTTGAAGTAAGCTCGGTGAAGAGAAAACCCTATTAAAGGTTACAAACACACTGTTAAGTGTGACCTTGTTAGACGATTTATCACTAACAGTTTATCACTTGACATAGCATTCACTTTGTTGTCAACATGAAAACCTTTTGATACTCCTTGGGATATATCTCAATATAAAAAGGATGGTTAGATCCTACTCTGTTAAGAGATTTTTTGAATCAATGGTTACACTGAAACAATATATGATCTATTCATAAATACAACTTGATCTTGTAGATGTTCAGATCTATTTTAATCTCATAATACCTCTTCTAATCAATATTTCTCTTCTGTTCCTTTTCTCCACTTCTTTCTGCTTGGTGAATGTTGTTGCTCGGTGTTTGCAGAAATCTTAGATCTATTCTTCAGCTCATATGATCAGATTTGTATGAAGACTTCTATCTTCACCAGAATTCTCTTCAACATTACTCTTTTTGATAATGAATTACTTGTCTCTTTATATAGACATGATTTCACCATGTCTTATCCTTCTTGTTTTCTTTGTTGATCACTTCTTGATCTGTAAATATTTCCATGCTTGCTTTAGTTTTAATCCATAAAACTCTCCTTGCTTTCTGGAATAAAACATGCTTTAAATTTCATTCTTATCTTTAGCTTTTAACTAATCGATGAAGATAATGTAATCAAATAGTTAACTCTATAATTAGCTTCTACCAGCTAAGTTGTTTTGTCTTTTTCCTAACTTCAGTTCCCATTAGTCAACACTTTAGTTGTGCTCAGTGACTACTGCAGATAGCTCAGGCATCAACTTTAGTTATATTTGGTGACAACTGCATTTAGCTCGGTAATGCTTTCTTGGGTATCACTTTCTCGGGTAACATTTTCTGTCGGGTAACACTGTGAAATTTTTTTCTTGGGGTTCACTGTCCCTCAGGATTTACTGTCACTCGGTGTACATGATTACCGATGAGAAAAACTTTGTCTTTTCAAATCTTTAAGTGTAGTGACATTATGTGTATGAGAAACCATACTATATCAAGTTGACATCAATGACAATACAATACAGTAACTGATTTAATGTCTTGCATATACCTTCTACATCTCGGTGATCATAAACTTTGTCATCTTCAAACATTCAATTAGTTATAGTTCATCAATCTCTCCCTTTGGCATTGATGGCAGCATACTACATACTATTAATACAATATGAAATATATCAGTTGTAGTTCATCAATCTCTACCAAACTTATTTTTCTATAACCAAAACAAATGTCTGACTCTCGGTAAGCTCTTCTAGCTTAGATTTGATTCTTGCATAGTACTTCCTTCATTCTTCATTGCCTTCACTAGATGGATATTTAGCGTTTAACATTTCCGTTTCTCTCCCTTAGATGGATGTTTCTTTGAATCTTTCTCTGATGTTTTCTCTCTCTTTGAGTGTTCCTCTCCTTGATGGATAGTTTTGTTCTCTCCCTTTGAAATCAGTATATTTCATTGAATACTTCATCAAGTACATCTCTCCATATTCATTAAGTTCATCTCTCCCTAAGTACATATCTCCCTTTGATAGAAATTCCAAACTATATCTTGCCCTTTTTTTCATAATATATTCCTTGAATTTATCTCCATTAGCAATACTATAACTCTAGTGTTTGGTGTAGATAAGCACCTTTCAATGTACTAATATATCTTTACAATCCATCTCTTTACTTGTATCAACGTGAATGATCTTCTGATGATGTGTAGGCTGATGCAGCCTTCTAGTCAGCTTAGTGACCAGTAGACAAGGGTCGGACCACTAGTCTCTTTCTGAGGTAATCAAATGTATCTTTAGACAATGGCTTTGTGAATATGTCTGCTAATTTTTCCTTTGATTGAACATATTCTAGTATCACTTCTTTCTCTTGTACTTGTTCCCTTAAGTAATGATACTTGATAGCAATATGCTTTGTCTTAGAATGCATGAAAGGGTTTTTTGAAATTTTTATTGCACTTGTATTATCACAATAGATAATCACTGGTTCCAAAATTTTCATATTCATACCTTCCAGTAATTGTTTGATGCATGCAATGTGTTGCCCCACTTTTGGTTCACATACCGCTAGACAAAAGTGGATGTTCAATGTGTAGTAATGGTCCTAAATGCTTCATGTGAGTCTTGAGTCTAAGTCTAGCTATCCCCTTAGGATAGGAGACCTTTACTGGATTTCCCCAATTTGACTTCTCTTTTGTGAGCCGGAGCGAATCTCTATTTGAGATCATGTTTTCATTAGGTAGGTTAAGTTCCCAATCCGATAAAGGCCATGATTCAAAGATTTCTAACATCATTTTTGCATGCAACGAAAGTATTTAGCCATAACTCTTCATTTTGCAACATTGACAGAAAATTGAGTTCAGGCTTCTCCACCGGCAGAAAAGCATCAGCAGGTTGCATTTTTTGCTAATAACTACTAAGTGATGTCTCAGCATGAAGTGTAGTTCTAAAATGGATCCCTTAGGCTTAGAGGGACTGTTGTGTCAGAACTACACCTCTACAATCCAAGAAGAATGATTAAATAAAAAGAAATCTAAGAAATAAGTCTGCTAGCGAAAAAGCGGAAAATGCTTTCTCCACTACTCCAACAGGCAGGTTTCAACCCACGGAGTACGTTTTCCACCAAGCCATTAAAATGAAGGGATTTTGAGGAAGAATCTATCTCATAAAGAATATGAGATATAAAGAAGGTAGATGAAATCAACACATGCCATTTTAGCACCCCGACAAACCAAATTTCCCCTTTGGCAGATTTTTGAATAGAGAGCACTCCAAAAGCATTTCTCCGCCCAAAGGAGAAGTGGAAAAGTAATTTTCCGCTACCTCAAGAAAGTTACCGTTGCCGTTACTAAAGTGAAAAGACCTTTCTTAACAGCCTGTAAGAGAAAATTAATTAATTTAAATAGTCTTTTTACTTCATAACAGACTGTTTCATTAATGTTGAGGTCTTTTCATTCATGTGGCACGGGAAGTCGGCCATTAAATGGTAAGAATTCAAAAGTTATAAGATAAGTTGGAGATTGCCAACAGGAGCTACTATTTTCTTAACAAATTGTTTAAATTTGAAGCATTTGATACTGGTTGTTCTTTGCCCCTGCATTCTTAAAAGATATTCTTCATTCCTAAATCAAATCATTTGAAGTATGGCATTCAAATTTATGGGATTTGACTAAATGAACGGTATTAACTCTAAATGGCATAAGATCTCGGACATGTCTCTGAAGTTCTTTGATATGCAAAACTTGTAGAGTAGACTAAAAGTGGACCAGATGCATCCCATCACTAAGAAACTGAAGGAGAGTAGATTAGTTGATGCTACTAGTTTTCCCGTGGCTGTTTAAGCTCCAGAATTGATCCTGGAATGTATAGCTTGATACAACCAAGATACCAAGCAAATCATTTTGCCCAATGATACGGTGTTGCTATCTATCGATAGAGAATTAGTCTAGAACTCGCTTCGCATCCTAGAGAAAGCTGAGGATTTAGAAATGACATACAGTTAGGCGGTGACTGAATATATTGTCAAAAATTCCATTTGGAAGAAAGAGATAATGAAAGCACAGTTTCAAGAGCCGAGGAGCACCAAAGGAAAGCTGCCAAAGGCACTATGTGGTACTAATCTATAGCCAAAGATCATAGACATTCTAGTGCTACTCCACAGGATCAAAGGTGAGAGTGAGGCACTTAATTTTGTTGACCATCACTTCTTCCTAGTTCAGGTAATCTGTTCCCAACATCACTTCATTGATTGGGCCCTTATGGTAAGTGAGAACCTCTTAGAGGCCCTAGATAGAGCTAAGCAAGAGAATGAATTTTATATGTCTTTAGTCCTTTTTTATATTCTGGCAACAATCCAAATTTGGACAGGGCTTTCTAGATTAGAGGAATTTCCTGATCATGTTAAGAGTTAAAAAATTTCCCCTCTTTGCAATTGCACAATAGTTATACAGAATATCTTCGGGTTAATGATGTGTTTACAATGAGATTGTGCAGGGATCTAGAAGGTTGTCCAGAAAGGAGATTCTCTCCTAAAGCCATGGCTTTTATTAGCCAATTCAGATGATATTTTATTTTATTTAGAGATTTCTCATACCTTCATCTTGCAGGTTTTGACGACTTCCCTTTGAAGTTGCCCAGATATCCTATGGATATGATCATGCTGGTGGAGGTGATGAGGCAAGCACTGCAAGTGAATTTGATCTGTGTTGATGCCAGGAAGAAAGGATATGACTTCCCCATGACTATCAGAGCCTACATTTGTGCATCCCAATCTGAGGCGAAGAATGTTCTAAAGGCATTTTCCAAGAGGTTTTCATTGGAAACCTATGATGTTCTGAGGCCACAATATAATATAGTTAGTTACACTCATGATTACCTGCAAATGAGCTGAGCTATCCACCATGTAGATGACATTGAAGACTACTAGGCCAATTGTAGAGATGATCTGGAGAGAAGAGATAGATTTTATGCTAGATTAACCATTGGACATATCAAAAAGTTCAAGGTCAATCTTGGAGCTGAGGGGCTACTAGATGACGGCCAACACATGTATGATAATACCTATCTTGAGAAGATCAAACCCCTCTCCATTAGTTCTAGGCCCATGCTAGATCAAGTAGTTGGTGACTTGCAAACTCTAATGAGTGGTATTTATCAGAGGACAGAGCAGTGGGTTGAATGGATGACAAGAAGAAGGAAGAGGTCGGAAAGGAAGCCTCCTACTCAGAGGACCCCGACAAAGGATACTTCCAACATTGCAACAAATTCATCGGTGGTACTCCCAACTATGACCAAGAGTTTGTCTCAACCAACTGGGGGAGGCGATGAACCTCCTGAAAAGGAAGTTCAACCAAATAAGACTTGTGGAGAAGGTCCTCTTCCAAATATTGGAACAACAGAGGAACCTACCAAAGATGCAGAACTAGAGTAGCCTGCTAAAGTAGTCACTATAGATGTACCGGTTGGCACTTCAACCCATGAATCTCCAACGTGAGGGTCCCCTATCATAGTAGAAGTGGGTGAAGATACACCTTCAACCATAGAATCAGAAGAAGAGGCTAGGAAAAAGAAAAAGGTTACTTCAGTAGCCAAATTGGTGTTCTCTTCTACTACCTCGGTAAATCCATTTTCTTCAAGGCCAAAGTTTACTCCTCCAGTCATTAGGAAACCGTTTATAGAGGAGTTGGTCTCTGCCACTAAGGTCACTAGAACCGAATCATGGATAGAGAACACTCTAGAGTGCAAAAGAAAGATATTGGAAGAAGGGGCTCCCAGCAAAGATGCTTTAGCTCGAGCCATGCAACCCGACACCGCTGCAGTAAAGACTAAGAAAGTGAAGACACTGTCCACATTGGGGAGAGACCTAGAGAATGGGAATTTCACTATGGAGGTAGAAACGCCCACGAAGGAGGGCCATTTTGAAGATTTAACCCCTTGGGATTTCTAGCTACACTCATTTGATATGGGCTTAGCCCAACATGATACTAAAGTGGATTGGTGGAAATCCACAAATGTAGTAATTGAAGAAGAGATGGAAGAACATAAAATAGTAAAGGTACAAATTAAAGCCAAAGTGAGTGAGATGACTAATTTCATCCAGCAATTGGTTACTCCAGTTTCTAGTATCCCCAGTACTCAAACCACATTCGATCCCAATGCCATAGAGAATCAAGCCATAATAGCCAAGTTGCAGGAGGATAGACACTTCACGCAGATCAGCAAGGGATGGATTGAGAGGCTCAAATTTGAGGGATTGGCGGTTGTCAAGAAGTTGGGTAATTCTCTCTTGATATTAGAGACAGAAAGGAACAACATTGAGAAGAATTTGCAAACTCTCGTATCTGAGAGAGTGAAGTGTCAGGAGTGCATAGTGACACTCCATGTAGCAGTAAAGATGAAGACCAAAGAGGTGTTGAAATCCAATATTCTACAAAAGGGAGATGAGCCTCTAATCAAGTGGCTTCAAAGCCTAGATTTAAAAATTGAGATGATCATCCAGGCAGTGATGGGGTTGCAGCAAGTAGATGTTAAGGTCAATGAAGAATAGAATAAAGAATTTAAGATTCTTCAAGGTTTGCACATAGAATCGCAGACGAGTGGGCAAGGCAAAGAAATGATAGGATTGGCCAATATGCAGAAATCATTTTCGGATTATGTGGACAAGCTGTCAGAGAAATCTTCCACCCATTTGGATAAAGTGCCAGAACTCCAGCAGTTGAGTGGATGTATTTATAAAGCCATGGAAGAATTGAAGGACTGGACTGATGCAATTAAGATTCTGGCTAAGGAGCATTCCAGGTGGCTCATCCGATACACCAATGTCCATGTTAATAGACATGAGTAGCTCATCAGAGTTATCACAATTGTCACTGCCTATAGGGCTAAATGAAGCAGAGTGAATGAAATTGAAGCTTGAATAGATTCTCTCTTTGTACCAAATTTTGATTAATTTTGTAACGCATAAACCTTTGGTTATCATTTTTGGTTGGGGAAGTTGAACCACTTTGGTTACCCCCATTTTTTTGTAATGGCCCAATTTGGGACTCTATATGTATTATTTCCAAAATTAATACAAAGGTCAGCTAAATTTTGGTGTTAAAGATAGCATTTTTCTAAGTCAATTGTGTGTGTCTGAATACTATTTATTTAACTGTTCCATTGCATTTCATTTTTTTTCTATTGAATTTGAATGTTTCTTTGAAGTTAGATTTACAATTTGTATTCAAACCAGATTTTTGTATTATGATTTGATACAGCGAATTTAGGGGAAGATCTGTTGTTATCCTGAGTTGGGAAATGTTTCTGTGAAATAGATTGATTCTTTAGCATTTCATCATTAATCTTTAGTTTTGCATCTGCATTTTTAAGTAGAAGTTCATGCATTAACAGTTTTGGGAGTTAATCTGATCAATGAAATCTTTGAGTTGGCTAGATTTAAATTTGAATTCACCCCGCCTAAGCTATTTATCATCTGGGTTTAGCTTGGTTTACCTCTTCTGTTCTCGGGTCAAGAACATACCTCTGATAGATTAGGAAAGATCAAGATTCACTAAAAATCATTCAAATAAGGGAGCTATACTTTCAAATTCAGAGGGAAATTGGTTTTTCAATAACAATTTTCCAATTGTTGTATTTAATTATTCTTAAGTATTTTGGGTATTTTAGAGTTAAATTCAAAAGAATAATCTGTTTGCCAAGAGATTTTTGGCAACTCTAGTTGGGAGATGAACAGTCATCACACCAGAAACATATCATGGATAAAGATGGTGCTTCCCCATGAAAACATAATTCCTGTGCTCCAACCAAATCTCAGATTCCAAGATGATCAAGAAGATCTTATTTCCTCGCTAAATACTTTTGTCTGGAGATACAGAAGAAGCACAGAACATTATAGAAATGCAAGTCAAGTGCTAGATCAAGAAGAAGCTAGAGTAGAAGCACTTGAAGGAGCCATCGAGAAGATAAATTTAAGAAGGGCACAATGCCGAGAAGGATGTGAAGCTAGGCCACACAAGTAGTTAAAAACCTAGAGCCTAAAAGGTTTCTTAGGAGTACAAGGAAAGAAGGTAGCACAGACATAGTCTTTGAGAGACTTGCTGATATTAACTTTTCTCTTTTAGAAGTACCTCACCGAGGAAATAGGACCGAAAGGAGCCAGAGTAGACCTTCTTCACCTCCTAAGAATACTACTCAGTTGTCCACCACTTGCCAAGTGTTAACTTTACATGGAGTAGTTGCCCCTCCTTTTATCAATCTAACACCCTATCTACCCCAATTAGCAATGGAAATCCCTTGGGCCACTGCAATCAGACCTCTACAATTAGCAACATACAATCCCCTTCCTTCAGGTTCTAGAAAGAACTTTCCCAAATTTTTTGGAGATGGGAAAGTATCTACAGACGAGCACATTGTTGCCTTCTTTGCTTTAGTTAATATCATATCAGTTGGAGAAGAGGATGTGGCCATCAAATTATTTGTTGAGATCATTGTTCAAGGTGCTTCCGATTGGTTCCACCGATTACCTAATTCTTCTATCACAGATTGGGCCTCCATGAGAGCTACCTTTGAAAGAAGATTTAAAACTACTGAAGATGAGCATGCCTTACTGACACAATTGACTTCTATCAAGAAAGAACCTTCTATCAGTATGAGAGATTTTATAACTAAATTCAATAAGCTTGTGAATCGTATCCCAGCAGCCGACAGGCCTATAGTGGGAAATTTGAAAACATTCTTTGTAAGTGTTATGTTGTCGGACATCAATTATGATCTAAGCAGAGTGAACCCCATAGATTTGGATGCCGCACAAAGAACTACTGTAGAACTTGAAGACCATATGATCTCATCTGAGAAATGGAAAAGAGAAATACAATCTAGAGCCAGTAGTAGTAGTACTACATCGTCAAATGAGATGTTTCAAAAATTGTCCAATGAATTCATTGTCTTCAAGAGCCAACTTCCCATATTTAATAATCCCTACCAGTGAAAATTTTAGGAGCAACCTGGGAGAAACAAGGAGGGAAGGAATGTTGATGAAAAGGCGTTGCAGTTAACTGCTCCACCAAAGAGACTAGCTATAGAAGCTCCACCCAAAAGAGGAAACATGTGTGCCTTCCACCTAACTACAAACCATGATGGAGAAAGCTGCCCTAATGTGGTTCATGCTTGGAAGATGTGTAATGACCCTTACTAAAAAGGCCACTAAAAACTACCAATGCTGAACTTAGGAATTTTGTCAAACACTTGGCGTGCAACTGAATAGTACTGTTATAATGTAAAATGATAAGAGGGATAACTTTTGAGCCACAAATCCACACTATTCAATGATACAAATAGTGCCAATTATATTAATGCGTTCAATATAGTCACCAGTTACAACTTTCAGATTTTAACAACTTTCAGATATTGCAATGATTTGGCACTTGAACTAGTACAAGTATGCAATGCTAGAGTCCTATAGA
>MU224190.1:3218867-3257737 GCA_018584345.1 Thuja plicata | reverse complement strand
ATTAAAGGGACAGAGACTGATAAGAACAAAGATGCAGATATTAATACCATTGACAGTAATGCTGAAAATTCAGGGGATAATAGTTTTAAAGTCCTTGAAGAGGAAAACTTCGAGTCCCATGAGTCTCTGAACCATGAGAAGGAGAATATGAAAGATGAAAGAGATAGAATCTTCCAGGGGAGTAAATTCTAGCCTCTCCAAAGAGATATTCGCAGGATGGACACTGAGGTCAGAAGGACCATTGTTATGTCTCCCTTGGAAATTGCCAAAAATAAGTCAATATATAGCTACAATTTGGATAAGTGGGTGCAGTCTGATCTGGTTGAACTCAAAAATAGATGCATCAAGCTGGAAAACAAGAGCTCCTTGATTGATGAAACCATGACTACTATCAGAAAAGATCTTTCCCATAATTCCAATATTCCTGTTAATGATCATAGTTCTGAATTGATGAAAAAATCAGAAATGCTGTAGAGTTAGCTATGATTCCCATTCAGAAGAAAATTAATGGGAACGAAGAAATGTTGAAACACTTGCTCACGCTGGTAACAACTGGTATGAAGGCTACTCTCGAGAACCTGATCTCTCTGAGCAATTGGCTGGAAAGTAATAAAGACAATGCTGACCATCCTATTACTTCCCAGCAAATGGGACCTGGAACGCGTACTAGATCCAAGAAGCAGAAGATCGAGGATCCGGATCTCCAGAAGCTGAGAGAGAACATGATGACAATGAAGACTCAGCTGGTGGATTCTGAAAGCTTTCTAAAGTCTTTGCTTTGACTTTGGTGCTGGTGGTCTTTCTTTCTGTTTTCTTTCCAGCGTTTCTTTTGTTTTTTGTCTTGTATGTAACTATTGCTAAATCTGGGTTTTGACCCACTGTAGACCGCTCCCCTCCTTGGGATAGTCTGTTGTTCTTTGGGCTTTTTTTCCTTTCCTTTCTATGCTTTGTTAAAGGGTTTCGGGGTTCCCTTCAAAACCTGCTTTTACCATAATCAAAAACTTAAAATTATAACATGTGGGCCCCACATAACACATAATAATAAAAATAAGCTCCAAATCACCTCTCCAAGAGAAAATACGACCATCCAATCTCCAAATAATCATCAAGATGACTCTCTCCATGTCACCACCAGTCTTTGAGAGCCTGTGATAGACTAATCCGGCACACTAAACGGTGTCAGCCAGAATGGGGACATGACAAGATGCATCAAACTAATGAGTGGAATGTTGGTCTGTCTAGAGCTGAACCAGATTCATACTCACATGGAGACTCTAAAAATTTATATTTAGAGTATGAATCAGATTCAAAACAAGAAGCAACATGTTATGCTACTATAGACAGGACCTCTTATACAGTCTTGACCCGGAGTCAGAAGGATAAAATACCGACTTCAACACCTCTACCTAAAATAATAAGGCATCTACCTCCTACTTTAAGGAGGCCAATCAAGGAGTGATAATTTTGCAACCAAGTAAGGAGAAAATCTCTTTTGATATTATTCAATTCTGTAGAGATTCTAGAATTAAGATTTCCCCTATAGACTACGTTAAGTCTAATCCCATAGAACTGCAAAAGCTAATAGATTACTATAAAGAAGGGAATCTAGAGGTAAACCAAAATGTCCTAACTACCATAGAAAATGAGTCTATATTTTCAGAACCAAATAAGGAAGGGGAACCTTCTATTTTGGCCACTTTCCCAAGCCAAAAGCCTAACCCATTCTATGTGTCATTATATATTAATGGTTGCAAATTGAGCAATTGCATAATAGACTCCGGAGCCTCAAATAATGTCATGCCGTGAACTATAGCTAAAGCTCTAGGACTTACCCTCACTAAAGCCCATGGTAGATGTTACTCTATGGATTCCAAGCAATTACCCCTGGTTGGTCAAATTAAAGATGCTCGAGTGGCCCTGGCGGCACACCCCAAAAAGAAGATGTTGCTAACAATCCTTGTTGCTGATATACCTACTAGTTACAGTTTACTATTAAGTAGGAGTTTTTGTAGAGACCTTGGAGGGGAGATAAACTTGCATTGGTCTCAAGCTTTAATCCTAGTAGGCAATAAAAAGATTAAGCTGGTCCTAGAGGAGAAAGCTAAGTTTACAGTACTGAAATCTGATGACCCTAAAGCCCAGATTCTGTATCAAGAATTAGAATTTGGTAACTATATGTTGTTTACTGATGATCATGAAGAGAAAATAGAACTTGGAGAAGAGGAAAAGTAGTTTTCTGCCGAAGAAATTCCACCATAGATTTGGACTCTTGAATTTGATGGCAGTTACGCATCGTCAGGATCTGGTGCAGGTGTGGTCTTAATATCACCAGATGGAGTATGTGAGCCTATGGCTTATAAATTGGAGTTCAGGAACACCAAAAATACTGTAGAGTATGAAGCACTCCTATTAGGGATTATTGCTGCAAGGGAAAAGGGTTTGAATATCTTGAGAGCCCGTGGTGACGCTGAGCTAATCATGCATCAAGTCAAGAATCAATACTCTGTAAATAATCACAAATTAAAAAACTATAGAAACAGAGTATGGGATGAATTAGACACATTGGATGCATTCTTTATTGAATCTATGCCAAGAGAATTAAACTCCAAGGTAGACTCCTTGGCTGTGTCAGCTTTGCTACTTCTCCCTCACCCAGAATTCAAAGTTAAGAAATACCAAGTAGAGGTCATGTATCGACCATCCATACCTGACAATGTAAAAGACTGGCAAGTGTTAGAAGATGATCAGAACCTCCTTCTCTTTCTAGAGAGTGGTGGTGACTTCTAGAAAGATGTTCCCAATAGAACAAAAGGAGACCGTCAATACAAGCAAAAGAAAGATAAGTTGGATATCATCTAGCTACAAGGAAATATCATCCCTCCTCACTTGGTTACACTTGAAAAAATCTTCAACAAGCATGACACCTTTGTTAAGAAGAAGAGAATCGAGAGAGGTCCTACCACTGGGGAATATGAGGGAATGAACATAGGAACCGAGAAGGATCCAAAGATGATCAACATTGTGAAATGTTGTACTAAAGAAGAAAGGAAAGAGGCCAAGAAACTCTTCCTGGAATACCAAGATGTTTTTGCCTGGAGTTATGAGGATTTGAAAATTTTTATGAATGACAAATTTAAACACCAGATTCCTTTGAAACCTGAGGCAAATCTATTTAGACAAAAGAAAAGGGACTACAATCCCAAAGTTGCAGATACCATATTTAGGGAACTTGATAAAATGCTCAAACCAAGGATCATATACCCCATCCATCATTCTACCTAGGTGGCAAACATAGTACCTATGAGGAAGAAGAATGGAGAAATAACAATCTGTGTAGACTTCAAAAACCTTAATCAATCTTCTTTGAAAGACAATTACGCTCTTCCCAACATGGATCATCTCTTGCAAATCATGGCCAAAGCTTAAATGATGTCTATGTTAGATGTCTTCTCGGGATATAATCAGATAGAAGTTGAGAAGGTGGACCAGCAAAAGACGATCATCACTACTCCATGGGCACCTTCGCATATCATAGAATGACCTTCACGTTAATCAATACTGGGGCTACCTTTCAGAGAGGCATGGACCTTTCTTTCAGTGATATGAAAAATTAAATCATTGGTATGTATCTGGATGACCTTACTGTATTCTCCAGGAAAAGAGTAGATCACATAAATGACTTAAGGAGAGTATTGCAAAGGTGTCAGGAAGACGAGATTTCATTGAATCCTAAGAAGTCAGTTTTCTGTGTAACTAAGGGGAAATTTTTGGGCCACATTATCTCCCAAGAAGGCATAAGGATTGACCCAGAAAGAGTAAGAGCCATCCAACAATTGAGTTTACCTATGAACAAAATTGGAGTGAAATCATTTTTTGGTCAAGTAAACTTTCTCAGGAGATTCGTTCCAGATTTCTCTGAGATTACCAAATGCATAGTTGACATGATGAAAGGAAATGTGAGTTTCAAGTGGAACAACCCTGGTAAACAAGATTTTAAAAGCATAAAGAACACCATAGCCAATGCTCTTGTGTTATGCCACCCAGATTTTAATAAAGATTTCATAATCTATTGTTACTCTTCTGAACATACTCTATTAACCATTCTCATGCAGGAGAATGAAGAGGGAATCAAAGCTACCATTGCCTTGATGAGCACAACTCTAAAAAATCATGAGTTGAGATACTCTTAGACTGAAAAATATGCTTTCATAGTTGTAGAGGCTCTAAAGAATTTTAAATTCTACATTCTACACTCACACTCTCTTGTGTATGTGCCTGATATTGCAATGAAAAACATCTTGACTCAATAGGATGTAGGATGTAACAATAGAGGAGCATGGGTAGCTAAAACCCAAGAATATGACATAGAGATCAAGCCTACCAAACTGGTGAGGGGAAATGCATTGTGCAAGGCAATAGTAGAGAATTGAACAGACAAAGACCCAGAAGTTTTACACTTAGTTTTGGCAGTAAGTATGCAAAACCCTTGGTTTGAAAATATCATGTATTTCCTGACATATGGTGAATTCCCTGAAGGGTTAACTTTGAAGAAAATAAGGGACCTAAAAATAAAAGCTTCTAAATATGTAATCTAGGAAGATAGATTGTATAAGAGATCTATAGACGAAACTTTCCTCCTGTGTGTCGACAGACAACAGCAAGAGAAGTTGTTAAAGGTGTTTCATGACGAAGCTTGCAGGGGACACTTCTCCTCATTAGTCACTGCATTCAACATTTTAAGATAGTTTTATTAATGGCCAGGAATGTTTAGAGATGCATACCATTGTGTAGCAAGGTGTGAGAAATGCAAAATGTTTACTGGAAAGCCACAGTTGGCGGAACTACCTCTGAGACCAGTGGTAATTGAAGGTCCTTTTCAGCAATGGGGTCTTGATTTTATTGGTCCTATAAACCCCATGTCCAGTGTAGGTCATACCTACATAATTACTGTGATTGATTACTTCACGAAATGGGTAGAGGCAAAAGAAACTAAGAGAACTACTTCGAAAGTAGTATGTGGGTTTATCAAAGAAAACATTCTGGTAAGATTAGGTGTGCCTATTAAGTTAGTTATGGATAATGCCGCATACTTTTCTTCTCAAGAAATTACATAATTTTGCTTTGAGTATGGCATTATGATCAGTCACTCATCTAATTATTTCCCTCAAGGGAACGGTCAATTAGAATCTAGCAATAAAAATTTGGTAAACATCATGAAAAAGATTGTAGCAGACAACCAGAAAACTTGGCATAAGAAGATCTATGAAGCCCTTTGGGCAGATAGAGTGACTCCCAAAAGAGTCATCAGTGTATCTCCTTTTGAACTCATTTACGGGGTAGAAGCCAATCTTCCATTACCATTAGAGTTAGCTACTTCTAAACTAAGGACATTAGTAGAGGATGGTATATATGAAGATGGTTTAGAAAAGAGGATCCTGTACCTGAGAAAATTGGAAAAAGAAAGGGAGAAAATGGTTGATCATATCACACGACATCAAATGTGTGTGAAGAATTTGTTTGATAAAAAGAGCAGACCCCAAAAATTCATGGAGAGAGACATGTTGTTATTATGGGACAAACGCAGTGCACCCAAAGGCATGCATCAAAAATTTGAAACACTATGGAAAGGACCTTTCAAGATCCATCAAGCATTTGAGAAGAATTTGTTTAAATTGGCATATCCAGATGGTGAAGCACTACCCCTGACGTATAATGGTTAGGATTTGAAACTCTATCAAATCTGAATTGAAAACATGTAACCCCTGCATTGTACCATAGTTATGTTTGGTTCCTATTTTTCTTTTCCTGGTTAGGTTTCCTTTCTACTTTTCTTTCCATGTCTTGCTTTAGTTTTGTTGTGATCCACCCTTTTTTTGAGCTTTGCAAAACCAGAGACTTGAGTTCCTTGCTTGGACATGTGAATGTCTAAGTCCCTAGACAGAGCTAGCTATTGCCCCACTTATGGTTCACATACCTCTAGACAAAAGTGGATGTTCAATGTATAGTAATGGTCCTGAACACTTCATGTGAGTCCTGAGTCTAATTCTAGCTATCCCCTTAGGATAGGAGACCTTTACCGGATTTTGCCAATTTGACTTCTCTTTTGTGAGCCGGAGGGAATCTGTATTTGAGATCATGTTTTCATTGGGTAGGTTAAGTTCCCAATCTGGTAAAGGCCATGGTTAAAATATTTCTAACATCATTTTTGCATGCAACGGAAGTATTTAGCCATAACTCTTGATTTTGCTGCATTGGCAAAAAATTGAGTTTGGGCTTCTCCACCGGCAGAAAAGCATCAGTAGGGTGCATTTTCCACCGATGACTACTAAGTGATGTCTCAGTAGGAAGTGTAGTTCTAAATGGAGCCCTTAGGCTTAGAGGGACTATTGTGTCAGAACTACACCTCTACAAGAAAAGAGGAATGAATAAATAGAAAGAAATCTAAGAAATAAATCTGCTAGCTGAAAAGCGGAAAATATCTTCTCCACTACTCCAATAGGTGAGTTTCGACCCACGGAGTACATTTTCTGCCAAGCCATTAAAATGAAGGGATTTTGAAGAAGAATCTATCTCATAAAGAATCTGAAATATAAAGAAGGTAGATGAAATCAACACATGCCATTTTGGGACCCTGAGAGACCAAATTTCCACTTTGACAGATTTTCAAATAGAGAGCACTCCAAAAGCATTTCTCCGCCCAAAGGAGAAGTGGAAAAGTAATTTTCTACTACCTCAGGAAAGTTACCATTGTGGTTACTAAAGTGAAAAGACATTTCTTAATGGCCCGTAAGAGAAAAGTAATTAATTCAAATAAAGTTGTTTTACTACATAACAGACTGTTTCATTAATTTTGAGGTCTTTTCATTTGTGTGGCACGAGAATTCAACCATTAAACTGTAAGAATTCAAAATTTATAAGATCAGTTGGAGGTTGCCAACAAGAGCAACTATTTGCTTAACAAATTGTTTGAATTCAAACCCTTTGATACTGGTTGTCCTTTGCCCCTGCATTCTTCAAAGAAATTCTTCATTCCTGAATCGAATCATTTGAAGTATGGCATATAGATTTATGGGATTCAACAGAATGAATGACATTACGTCTGAATGGCATAATATCTCAGATATGTCTCTGAAGTTCTTTGATATGCAAAACTTTCAGAGTAGACTAAAAGTGGACCAGGTGCATCCCATCACTGAGAAACTGAAGGAGAGCAGATTAGTTGAAGTCGCTGGCTTTCCCACAGCTTTTCAAGCTCCAAAATTTATTCAGGAATGCATAGCTCGATACAACTAAGATACCAAGAAAATCCTCTTGCCCAATGATGTGGTGTTGCTATATCTGTCGATAGAGAATCGGTCTAGAACTTGCTTCACATCCAAGAGCAAGCTGAGCATTCAAAAATGACATACAGTCGGGTGGTGACTAAATATATCACCAAAAAGTCAATTTGGAAGGAGATAATGAAAGAATGGTTTCAAGAGCCCAAGAGCGCCAAAGAAAAGCTGTCAAAGACACTATACGGCACTAATCTAAAGCAAGAGATCATAAACATTCTAGTGCTACTCCATAGGATTAGAGGTGAGAGTGAGGCACTCAATTTTGTTGACCATCACTTCTTCCTGGTTCAAGTAATCTATTCCCAAAATCTCTTCATTGATTGGGCCCTTATGGTAAGTGAGAACCTCTCAAAGGCCCTAGATAGAGCTAAGCGCTAGAATGAATTTTATATGTCTTCAGTCCTTTTGTATATTCTGACAACAATCCAAATTTGGCCAAGGCTTCCTAGATTAGAGGAATTTCCTGATGATGTTAAGAGTTACAAATTTTTCCCCTCTTTGCAATTGCACAACACTTATGCAGAATATCTTCGGGTTAATGATGTTTTTACAATGAGATTGTGTAGGGAGCTACAGGGCTGTCCAGAAAGGAGATTCTCTCCCATGGATTTTATCAGCTAATTTAGATGTTATTTTATTCAATTCGAAGATTTATCATACCTTCATCTTGCTGGTTTTGACGACTTCCCTTTGAAGCTTCCTAGATATCCTACGGATATGATCGTGCTGGTGGAGGTGATGAGGAAAGCACTGTAAGGGAATTTGATCTGTGCTAATGCCAGGAAGAAAGGCTACGACTTCCCCATAACTATCAGAGCCTATAGTTGTGCGTCCTGGTCTGAGGTGAAGAATGTTCTAAAGGCATTCTCTAAGAGGTTTTCATTGGAAATCTATGATCTTCTGAGGCCACAATGTGATCTAGTTAATTACGCTTGTGATTACCTGCAAATGAGCTGATATATTCACAATGTAGATGACATTGAAGACTACTAGGCCAATTGTAGAGATGATCTGGAGAGCAGAGAGAGATTTTATGTCAGATTAACCATTGAACAAATCAAAAAGTTCAAGGTCAACCTTGGAGTTGAGGGGCCACTAGATGATGGCCAGAACATGTATGATAATACCTATCTCGAGAAGATCAAACCACTCTCCATCAGTTTTCAGCCCATTCTAGATTAAGCCTTCGATGACTTGCAGACTCTAATGAGTGGTATTTATAAGGGGACAGAGCAGTGGGTTCAATGGATGAGAAGAAGAAGGAAGAGGTTAGAAAGGAAGCCTCCTACTTAGAGGACCCTGACAAAGGATAATTCCAACATTGCAACAACTTCTTCAGTGGTACTCCCAACTATGACCAAGAGTTCATCTCAACCAACTAGGGGAGGTGATGAACCTCCTGAAAAGGAAGTTCAACCAAAGAAGACTTGTGTAGAAGGTCCTCTTGCAAATATTGGAACAATAGAGGAACCTACCAAATATGCAGAACTAGAGTAGCCTGCTAAAGCAGTCACTGTAGATGTACCGGTTGGCACTTCAACCCATGACTCTCCAAGGTGAGGGTCCCCTATCATAGTAGAAGTGGGTGAAGATGCTCCTTCAAACATAGAATCAGAAGAAGAGACTAGGAAAAAGTAGAAGGTTGCTTCATTAGCCAAATTCGTGTCCTCTTCTCCTACCTCGGTAAATCCATTTTCTTCAAGGCCAAAGTCTACTCCTCCAGTCATTAGGAAACTATTTATAGAGGAGTTGGTCTCTGACACTAAGGTCACCAATGCTAAATCATGGATAGAGAACACTCTGGAGCGCAAAATAAAGAGATTGGAAGAAGGGGATCCCAACAAAGATACTCTAGCTCGAGCCATGCAACCCAGTGCCACTGTAGTAAAGACTAAGAAAGTGAAGACACTGTCCACATTGGGTAGAGACCTAGAGACTGGGCATTTCACTATGGAGGTAGCAAAGCCCATTAAGGAGGGCCATTTTGAAGATTTAACCCCTCCAGATTTTGAGCTACACTCATTTGATATGGGCTTAGCCCGACATGATACTAAAGTGGATTGGTGGAAATCCACTAATGTAGTAATTGAAGAAGAGCTGGAAGAACTTAAAATGACAAAGGTACAACTGAAGGCCAAAGTCAGTGAGCTAACTAATTTCATCCAAAAATTGGTTACTACAGTTGCTAATATCCTAGTACTTAGACCACATTCGATCCCAACACCCTGGAGAATCAAGCCATAATAGCCAAGTTGCAGGAGGATAGGCACTTTGCACAGATCGGAAAAAGATGGATTAAGAGGCTCAAATCTGAGGGATTGGAAGTTGTCGAGCAGTTGGGTAATGCTATCTTGAGATTGGAGACGGAAAGAAATAACATTGAGAAGAATTTGCAAACTCTCATATCTGAGAGAGTGAAGTGTCAGGAGTGCATAGTGACATTCCATGTAGTAGTAAAGATGAAGACCAAAGAGGTGTTGAAAGCAAAGATTCTGCAAAAGGGAGATGAGCCTCTAATCGAGTGGATTCAAAGCCTAGAGTTGAAAACCAAGATGATCACCCACGTGGAGATGGGGATGCAGCAAGTAGATGTTAAGGTTAAGGAAGAACAGAATAAAGACTTTAAGATTCTTCAAGGTTTGCACACAGAATTGCAAACGAGTGGGCAAGGAAAAGAAATGATAGGATTGGCCAATATGCAGAAATCATTTTCCGATTATGTTGACAAGTTGTCAGAGCAATCTTCCACTCATTTCAACAAAGTGCCAGAACTCCAGCAATTGAGTAGATGTATTTATAAAGTCATGGAAGAATTGAAGGACCGGACTGATGTAATTAAGAGTCTGGCTAAGGAGAATTCTAGGTGGCTCATCCGATACACCAATGTCCATGTCAACAGACATGAGGAGCTCATCAGAGTTATCACAGTTGTCACTGTCTATAGGGCTAAATTAGGCAAAGAGAATGAAACTGAAGCTTGAAAAGATTCTCTCTTTGTACCAAATTTTGATTGATGTTGTAACTGATAAAACTTTGGTTATCATTTCTGGTGGAGGAAGTTGAACCATTTCGGTACCCCCATTTTTTGTAACAGCACAATCTGGGACTCTATATGCATTATTTCTAAAATCAATATAAAGGTTGGCTAAATTTTGGTGTGAAAGATAGCATTTTGCTGAGTCAATTGTGTGTGTCTGAATACCATTTCTTTAACTATTTCATTTGTCTTTCTATTGAATTCGAATGTTTCTTTGAAGTTACATTTGAAATCTATATTCGAACCAGATTTCTATATTATGATTTGATATAGCTAATTTAGGGGAAGATCTATTGTTATCCTGAGTTGGGAAACATTTCTATGAATTAGATTGGTTCTTTAGCATTTCATCATTAATCTTTAGTTTTGCATCTGCATTTTTTAGTAGAAGTTCATGCATTACAAGTTTTGGGAGTTAATCTGATCGATTAAATCTCTGAGTTGGCTAGATTTAAAGTTGAATTCACCCTGCCTAAGCTATTTCTTGTCTGGGTTTACCTTGGTTTACCTCTTCTGTTCTCGGGTCAAGAACATACCTCTGATAGATTAGGAAAGATAAAGATTCACTAAAAATCATTCATATAAGGGAGCCGTACCTTCAAATTCAGAGGGAAATTGCTTTTTCAATAACAAATTTCCAACTGTTGTATTCAATTGTTCTTAAGTATTTTGGGTATTTTAGAGTTAAATTCAAAAGAAAAATTTGTTCAGTAACACAATGTTAGAGCAATTTGTAGCAGCAGCCATATATTTTGCTTTTGCAGTGTACTGTGAGATGCATCCTTGCTTCTTACTTATCCATGTGACAAGTCTATCACCCATAAATAATTCTCCTCCTATTGTGTTCTTTCTATCATCTAGGTTTCCATCCCAATCAACATTTGTATAGACGTGAAGCTCAAATTTGCCTTCTCTTTTATGCCATAAGCTAAGTCTTCAGTATTCTTTAGATGTCTTAGAATTTTTTAGAGAGTAGTCATGTGTGATTCCTTGGGATTAGTAGAGAATCTTGCAACTATTCCAACTGCACGTGCAATATCAGGTCTAGTATGAACAACATAAATGAGTTTTCCATTCATAGATCTATATAGGGTATGATTTACCTTGGTTGACTTGTCTTGCTTTGTCAGCTTGCATCCAATTTCCATAGGTGTTCCAACTAGCTTGGAGTCCTCCATTTTGAATATCTTGAGAACTTCCTTGATGTATTCGGATTGTGTGATGTATATGCCTACATCCTGTTGAAGAATCTGTAGATCGAGAAAGAATTTGATCTCTCCAAACATTGACATCTTGAACTCTTTGCTCATTTAATTAGCAAATGATTTGCACAACATATCATTACCTCCAAATATGATATCATCAACAAATATTTCATCAATTAGAATGTTATCATTGGTATCTTCTTTTAAGTATAGATTATTGTTTTCACTTGTTTTTACAAATCCAATACTTATGAGATAAGAGTGAAGTATTTCATACCATGCTCTCAGTGCTTGTTTCAATCCATACAAGGCTTTGTGTAGTCTACAAACCATGTTTCTCTTGTTAGGATCAACAAACCCATCTAGTTGTTCAATGTATACCTCTTCTTCTAGTATTCCATTTAAGAATGCAGATTTGACATCCATTTGGTATACGTTGAATCCTTTGTCTATAGCATAAGAAAGTATAATTCTGACTCCTTCTAGTCTAGCAACAGGTGCAAAGGTTTCTCCATAGTCAATACCTTCTTCTTGTACATACCCCTTTCATACTAATCTTGCTTTGTTCCTTGCGACTTCTCCATTCTCATTTAGCTTGTTTCTTAATATCCATTTGGTACCAATGACATTCTTGTCATCCAGTCTAGGTATTAATGTCTATGTTATGTTCTTCTCAATCTTCTCTATCTCTTCATTCATAGCACTGGCCCATTCTTCATTTTCAAGTACAGTATTAACAGCTTTAGGCTCAAAACCACAAATCAGACATTTAGTGTTCAGTGACTTACTTCTTGTTCTCATTCCAGCCGTTTTGTCTCCTATGATATGGTTTGTTAGATGGTTTCTTCTGTCATACTTGGTATGTATCGGTTAAGCTCTTTGGTCATCATTTTGATCATCATCTTGACCTTCATTTAGATCTCCATCTCTTGGTGCATCATCTTGAGCAATTTCCTATTTTTTGGTGTTTACAGCCTGATGCTCGGGTGCATTATTCTGTCGCTTGGGAGTGATACACTGTTGCCCGAGTAGAGTGTTAGGTTCTTCATTATAGACAAACCTTTGGTAGTCTTCCAGTTCTTTTCTGCTTTCCTCATCATTTTTCTCAGCAAATTCATCTACTTTTACATTTGCACTTTCAATGATTTTGTTAGAGGATTTGTTAAGACATTTATAAGCCTTTATTTTGGTAGAATACCCTAGAAATATTCATTCTTCACCTTTGGAGTCAACCTTTTCATTTCTATCATCTTTCACAATATAACATTGACTTACAAAAATTCTGAAGTAACTTACATTGGGTGTGTGTCCATACCATAGCTCATAAGGTGTCTTATTGGTGTCTTTCTTTAATTGAACTCTGTTTAATGTGTAGACAATAGTACTGACAGCTTCTCTCCAAAATTTTTGAGTGATGCCTTTCTCAATCATCAGTGTTCTGGCACAATCAACAATGGATCTATTCCTTCTTTCAACAATCTCATTTTGTTGTGGTGTTCTCGGTGCAGAAACCTATCTTTGAATTCCACGCTTATTACAAAAGTTAGTGAATTCATCAGAAATAAATTCTCCTCCTTTATCTGATCTTAGACATTTTAGTTCCTTTCCACTTTGATTTTCCACTATAGCTTTATACCATTTAAACATCTTGAATGCTTCTGATTTCTCTTTTAAGAACATAACAGTCACCATTCTAGAATAATCATCTACAAATAGAATGAAGTATCTGTCACCATAGTAGCTCTTAGTTCTCATGGGTCCACATAAATCAGTATGGACTAGATCTTGAATAGCATTAGATGTGTAGGTTTTGCTCTTGAAACTAGACTTTGTCATTTTACCTTTTTGACAATTCTTACATATGATATGGTCAGGTTTTGACATGCTCGGTAAGCCTCTTACTTTCCTTTTATTGCTTATCCTAACAATGTTGTCAAAATTTACATGACATAACCTTTTATGCCACAACCATATGTCTTCATTTTTAGCCATTAAACAAGTGGTGTTAATATCATCAACATAGAATAGGTTACCTTTTGTCTGTTCACTAGTTCCGATCAACCTTCCTGATTCATTAAAGATCTTTGCCTTTTGTTCTCAAATGCAACTTGGTGTCCTGTGTTATTCAGTTGTGAAACACTCAATAGATTATAGTTACTTGTGAAGCTACTTGTATGCCTAATTTTAAAGTACTACATTTCAATTATCTTCCTTCCTTCATTTAATGCAGTGTTTTTTTCCTGATCAAGTAATCTATTACTCTATTCTACAAGTTGACAATTTTTTAGCACAAAAAGGATACACAGAAAAATTAATTGTTTCTTGCACAATGCCCAGGTATGTGAAGTTACCTATTTAGCAATTGTTCAATTACTACAATTTAAATTTTTTCCCATCATTTAATCAAATCTTATTTGACTTATCAATAAATCCATTTTCCCTCTTCTACGGGTTAGCACTTGCTCATCACGATAAGGATAGAAAGAAGAATTAGATTTACATATACAACTATTTTTTTGTCTTGCTATGTATTTCAATGCCACGGTTTACTTATGATGTCATACATAAAATACAATATTGCACTACTATAATTTTAGTTTCTTCATAAAGGTTACTACTATTTACATGACGCACTTCTACATTTCAACATGTTCTACAATGTCACTTTTCTATGCTTTCTTCTATTATATCAATCTTCATTTATGCTTTCAAATCAAAAATCTATGAGCGTACTCCTTTCACCTTCTTTGGGTGCAAGTGCTTATATATATATATAAGCACTTGCACCCAAAGAAGGTAAGACGCGTTGAAATAATTTATTTATTATTCAATGTTTTTAAGCATTATGTAGTAGGAAGAGGGAAGAAGAGTAAAGTAGTACGCGACAAATAACATAATGGAATTTAGTGTATCTAAGACTGCACGTCAGTTACAATAACACCGACGACCATAGAAGAAAACAGAGAGGTCGAGGAATGATGGGGATCGCGGCGACATGATGGCGTCTGGTTATTTTAGTCGATGAAAGGAAGTAGAAATGATGATTTAGAGGTAAGGGCGTATGGTATAAATAGGGTAATGCAAAGGTGTTCTAGAATGGAAAATGCTTACACGTTGTCGTCGTGACGACGTATACAGTCGAATTTGACTTTGAACGAACACCAATGAAAATTATTCTTCATCGTTATCCGATAAGAGGAGACGCCTCCATCAGACCAGATTTATTCTTGTGATTACGCAAGCAAACATCAATATTCCACACTAACAAGTTGACAAAACAGTAACAAATTTATTTTTTACACCATTTGACTGTTGGCAGTTACTATCGAAATGCTCTATCTGTCATTCTTTTGACTACTGTTTTGTGCTTCATGTTCACTCTGGGCCAGATCGATTCAGAATTTTTGAAAAGTCGTCACTAAAAAGCTCTAATCATACAGCCTGCAATGGCCAAATATGTGGACCTGTATTCATTTCGACGCGTTTGTTCCCAACAATACAAATATTGTAAGGAGGCAAACGACAGTGTAGAAAGCCTCCATTCTTGATTCGCCATGCATGGCATCACATTAGAAAACAACTAAACAAGCTAAATAATTCAAGTCGGTTTATATAGGCGGTCGCATGTGGGGAATATAACTTGTCAGGTTCAAAACACACCACGTGCAAACCTATGTACAGTATGGTAACAGATAAACCTGCACTGATCAATGTATACCAAGCAAATAATATTTTATTGTTTTAATCAATACTAAAACAACCGCAAATCTTCACCCGCAAGCCAATTACTCTGTAGCTACATAACTCTGGTTTCTTTATAAAAGAAATACTCCCCTTTTAAACTTTAAAAAAATGTATACTACTTTCAGAAATGGGAGTATTTCATTCTCGTTCAAAATAAAAATATCAAATTGTGGTGTAAGAATCAAATTTAATAAAAAGATAAAAAAATTAAACGGCATGGTTGTATCGTTTATACATTTATCTTATTAAATATTATTTAAATTATACCATGATCATCTTACATGAAAGGGCATATTTTGGATTGATTCTCAAATATTTTAAGAGAATATATATATATACAAAGCAAAATAATAATATATTTTATTGAAAACTTATCCTCCCAAGCTTAAAAACATGGCCATCCAGCCAACTGAATCTCATGGTCTATAAAGATATTTTTTCAAAGAAGAAACCAAGTATGCCTTTGGTAGGCCATGCTTTTTAGTTTTCTGTTTAGACGTTTCCCTCTATCAATACGTTACGAATCTTTAGTGAATTTATTGTATTGATTGCTAGTTTTGTTGTCTTTGTAGTATACTATTGTATACATTAAATTACATTATGTTATTTATGGCATATCACCTAAATAATACTTTGACTTACTCTTTTCCTCTTTGTCATTAATATAGTTGTGTTAGTACTAATTTTTATCGTTTTACGAATATTAAATAAGAAACAAATAGTATCAATGCATTTTATCTATTGGTGTGCTAGTTATTTTGACATATGAATATTTTAATCTTCTATATTCTTGAATGCTTGACTTCAGATCTCTCCTATACTACCTTGAAGATGTATGATTGAATTGTTCAATTGAAATGATAAGAATACTCACTTGCAAGATAATGTACAAATGAGGGGGAGGGAGTTATATTTATATACAACTTAACATGTTTTGTGTTCATAAAAGGCCAACATCAAGGAGAACTTTCTTGCTCTCCATTTCCCCGACCATTACAGGTTCAAATTTGGGCTCAAAAAGGTTGGATTAGGGCACTACACACCATAGTCCTAGCATTTTAGGCCAAACCAAGGTAAGTGAGCTTAGGATTGTATTTGGGTTCTAAATTTGGCCATGGAATGAGCACAATCAATAAGGAAACAAGGGCACGAATGACAACTGCTAAAGTGAGCCCAAAACGAATGTGAAATTGTAGAGGGATAAAATTTACCTCACTACACTAATATAATGAGGTGAAATTATTTTGGCTAACATAATTATTGCTTCATTTATAGCCATACATATTGTAGCCAATTTAATGGACCAAAATTTGATGCTCATGCCAATTTGAATGAACTTATAAAATTGTAAGGAGACACCAACCTCTACCAAAAAAATTTTGAACTCAAAATATCATTAAAGATAACTATTTTTTACCCTATCAAAATTGCACTTTTCATTTTGATTATTGTTTGACATCAAGAAGCGATTTGAATGAGACAATACCAAGTAATATTGGGAACATGATCAACCTTTAAAAAATATGAGATAACTTATCAATCGATTTAAAGATGGTTTTACATTCTTTTATCCTTCATCTAAGGACGATGATATCAATTGAAACAATATATATACTAAAAAGTATTAGACTTTTAGCATTTTGTAGAATCTATCATAGTGGGTGATGTATGTGTATGAAAAATGGTTCTAATATAAAATAATTCAAGGAACTTGTTTGCAAGGACCAATTACTTCAAACATATCACTAATAACTAAACTAAAAGATTTCTAACTATTTTAATCCTCTCTACCTTCTCTTTATAAAACCAAAATTTTACTTTTACTATTCTTAAAAATTTGAAAATGAATGATAATTTCCATCAAAAGCAAAAATTGAAAATTGAAAATCTAGGGTTTTACTTACCAAGATCCTAAATTTATATATATGCAACATCAACCTTGATGACATCCTACAAAGGTGAAAAGTGATGAGAACATTCTTAAAATCTCATTTTTGTGCACCTCAAAGGATTGGAAAATCCATTAGTCTTGCACTAAGAAGTTCAATTTGAAATATCTACATAAATATTCCTTGTTTATATTAATGACATATCTACTCCCTCCATGAAAATTTATCTTTGAAGCCATAGGATTTTATTTGGTAAGATCTCAAAAAATTCCATAAATGCAACACCAACTTTGATTATTTATTACAAAAATAAAAATTGATGAAAACAACCTTAAAACCTTATTTTGGTGGCACATCGAAGCCTTGTAAAATTTCCAATCCTAGCCTTGAGTAACTTCCTTCCGAACACTTAACACAACTTTGCTTTAATTGTTTCAATTTCAAATCATAAAATCTTTCTAACCTAATGTATATTCTTTTAGCACTCTGTTGGTGGTTGCACCACATAAACCTTATGGCTTTCTTTCTCCCTATCATTGGGTCAACAACTCTTATTTTGTTTAATATTCTATTTAAGAAGAGCTTCTCATTACCTTTCCATTCAAAATTATTGGCCCCTGTCTTATCTTGAGGATTCTCCATCATATTAAAGTTCTCCCCTAGAATCCAAGGAGTCTCCTCCAATTGAGAGATCTATTTCCAAATTTTTATTCTCCCTATGGTCATTAGAAGCATTGATTGAACAAATCCTAACCTCCTCTTTGTATTTTATACTAATCTATTACATGGTGAAGTGATAAAAGAGAATATCATGCGATTGATATTTGATGATCATTCAATCAAGGAGGATCACCTATAAATAGGCATTAAATAAACTATAAGCAGTTGAGTAACTACATAACCACAAAAATAGATGGTGACAGTTTGTTAACTAAACCTAAAAACCTAATAAAAGATGTAATACGCCAACATGAACATCCCCATCTAGAGGAAAATTTACTCCATTTATTAATAACCAAGATAGTTTCCTCAACCTTTCCTTCGGTATGCTTATTAGAAAATTATTTTTCTTCCCTCCAAATGTATTTCAAGTTAATGGACCTAAGGAGAACTACACAGCCTTGAAATCTTAGAGTAGGAGGATATCAATATTCTTATTTATTCTTAGAAACATCTTTATGACATATTTCCTATCCAGAGACTCTAGTCCCCTGACATTTCAAGAAATGAAGCTCAATTTCATGGTGAAATAGGGGGAATATCTATGGGTGAACTAAATCTTTTGTGCATCTAGGCAATTATCCTTTAGAAGTCTTTCTCTCTTGCATGTTAGCAATGGATCCACTGGGCCCACCTTTCTTCATGTTGAATTCAAAAATTTGTTCTTCCCCCAAGGCGGTGATACTAACCTTTTTGTTCTTTTTATTGCAACTCTTCTCTTTGGCCTTCTTATCTCCAAATTCCTTCATTTCTTCATCAATTAGATCAATTTTAGGTATACCCTTAAATTGTGCAATAGCCCATTTGTCATTCCTCCATTCTTCAAATTCATTTTTATAAATGAGTTCAAAACAATTCATCATTAATTCATCATTTTCAAAATCTTCCTCACCTCTATAAATGATGATCTCTCATCCACGGTTAGTATGGTCTACCTCTTCAATAGAATCCTGGTAATTATTGGAAAAGGGGAGAGAACTAAGTGCCTCTATGGCTACATCATCTTGGGGATAATCAATAGAATCATAAACCTTAATAATATCATAGGGGTACTAACAACTCCTCTAACCAAAACAATAGCCTCCTTATTAAGAGCAATATATTTCACTTTACTACTCTCCCCACTACCAGTCTTTTCCAGAATACTATCAAGGCTAGAGACCTTACTCTCCAACACCTTGATCTCATCCTTGGTAGGGGAGATAGTTTGGACTCGTTTCTCTTTAGGTTTGAACTTGTTGGATAATTCATCATCTTTATTAAGGCCATAACTTAGGTTATTTTCAATTATCTTTCTAGTGTCAGCAATATGTCTCAATTTTTTAAAAAAATCTATTGAGAATTCAATTTTCTGTGCTTAGGGAGGTTGGCTAGAGGAAAGGACTCCTAATTTTTGGTATCAATAATAGAGGGAAAAACATCAATTCCTAAAGGAGTATTAGAAGGGGTAAGAAAGCTTGAATTTAGGGTAGACAATGTTTTTAGTAGCCTTGTGAAGGAAATCAAGCTTTTCTAAAATGAAAGCTTCACGAAGGGCCTCTAGTGTCTTCAGAACAGAGTTAGATAGCAGACCTGCAGGGGGAGTAGACACAGATTGAGGGGTAGGTTTCGAGGGGGAACAAAAATTGGGGTTACATGGGTGCCCAACACATCATGGTTAACATTGTCCTTTCCATTCAAGTTAGGGTTACAATGGAGATTTTATGCTTCAAGTAGGGTTCAACAGAGTATTTATTATTCCTCAACAAGGGGAAATTCTTCCTTGTGTGCCTTTCCTTCCTACACCTCTTCCTCCTCCATTTTAGGTGAAGCCCTAATTTAAAGTTGATTAAAAAGATATAAACTTAGCATCCTCCAGAGTGCTCAAGACATCAACTAAAATATCTCTAAAGGATTTACTTCAAGCCTCTAAAGGATGAGTGGCAAAATGATGGTCATCACTAGGTGAGTCATTTTCCATATAGTTTGATTTTCTCACAAACTACCACAATAAATGTGCATCCAATGCTTAGGCCTAGATAGGATGACAAAGATTGCCCTTTGTCTGGGCCGAGTGACTACTCACTCATGTAGAGATGACCTACAAAAATCAAGAGTTACAGAGAGAAGCCCAAGGCCAAGGCACCCTCCACAACCTGCATGTCTTTAAAAATAAATTTACTAACTTACATTAAATATATGTAATATAATAAAGATAAAATTTATATATAAAAAATATTATATATAATTGGAAATATGATTATATATTATATATAATTTAATGTGTATTATCTCAAAAGATATTATATATGAATTTTCTGCAATATTCTATTCATATTTGATCATTTCTATTAGTACAATATATAATTATAAATTTATAACCAAAATATTATTTAGAAGCATATTTAAATTAATTCAAAATCTGAGATATAATATCAAATTTTGAAATTACCATTTTGAAACAAAAAAATAATTTTATTTTAAAGATAAGCAACTACCCTTATTCATTGAGAAGTGATATAAGAAAAATCAGGAGGTAAATACGTAAGGTAGGTGTAAGGCCAAATTCCATGGCACTTATGTACATCCCATCCTCACAGCTTGTGAGAGCTCCTAAATCACACATAAGCAAATACAAATTTGAAAGGTGCAAAGCCAAACATCATGAACCTTTCCCCATCCTTGTTTCCCTATTCTAATGAGACTTCTTTTTACTATTTTTTAGGTATGGGCATCTATCCAGACATAAAGAATAAAAAAAAATGTTCCCATTTTCTACCTACAGTAGTAGTCATATCAAGGAGAAATGTGGAAGCCTTTTTTTATAGCCTTTAGGTATAAATTAAAAGAATGGAAGCATTCACAAGGCATGTGGATTACATTTGAAATAGGCAAACTTAGTCAAGGTGTGTGTTTTCATGTAATGCAAGGTGCACCATTGTTCTTATTTCAAGTGAACACAAGCAGTAAAATAGTACTTGTAAATAAACCAACCCCTCTATATGCCATTGTACACACATAATCCTTGCAATAAATAGAGATGTGAGATGTTTAAAAATGTTAAGCTTATCTTAAATCAGTCAATCTATTGTAAATGGTCAAACCAAGGAATTTTAATCTACATATAAATTTTATATTGTCATTTAAGTGTGCCAATAAATAGATAGGACATGTAATCTTGTAATTAATTATATCATGTATAAATTAATCTAGTGATTAAATTTAAATTTTATTTAATATAATATATATTTAAGGATTATAATACATAAACAAATATAATATTTAGTAATTGTAATATAATATTATAAATAAAATTATATAACAAATATTTTCAATATTCATATTATATAAAAATAATAATTATTACATTCACAGAAGGGATGCAAAAAAATTAAAAAATAGAAGCATTTAATTTTATGGTATTTGTGACTCATAATAAATGAAAAAAAATTATTTAATGATTATTTTTAAAATTATATATGATTTTTATTTTTATTTTTTTAAGGCAAAAATGGCAGAGCCATTAGATTTTTTATTAAAATAAAACTGTTTCAAAAGCTCATGAGGGAAAGAAAACAGCAAAGAAAACCCTCAATCCTTGCCATATACAAAGCCAAAAGGCAAAAACCACCAGCAATTAGAGAAACGAGAAAGCATATACACATCATATGCACATTACAAAAGAGAGAAAAGGCTGGGAAGTATGCAGCAGAGGTGCGCAACGAGCCATCGGGTGATCCTCTGTACAAAGAGCCATCGGGTGACGCGCAAAATAGGGGAGGTTGTGTATGAAAATCCAGTGATATCATTTGACCTTACCCGCAGAATAGGCAAAATTTCAATTTTGTCATGCAACCACCGAAACTACTCGAACATCCTCTTTTTCCCTTTCGGCCTGGCATTTCCACCCTATGCATTTGATGACGAGGCCGGCGAGACAACTGAGGGAGAGGACTTATCCACCCCGTTATTCTCCACAAAGGCTAAAATAACCGAGATGCTCGAACAACAGAAATGCATTTGCCACCATGCCACTAGGTAATATGTCCATAAACTTGATAATTTCTCTTCGTAATAGGGCTTGATCACGTTAAATTAATATTCATCTTTTTAAATAATGTTCTTGTTCATACTTTCATTTCATTTTTTAAAACTCATTTATATTTTCGCATTAAAATTCTATTTACACTATTCTTCAATTGTGTTCATCTAAATATAGTTCTATTCTGATTATGAATCATGAGTGTGATCCGAAATGTTGATGTAAAAACTCACACAATCAAATCTAGAAGTAGTAAATACTAATATTCATGGATTGTGAAAATGTACTAGCATTAATACAATTTGCTTGTTCACTTGGAAGTTGGAACACTTCAATCTTGAAATTCACTTGAAATCCCCTAAATTAAAAATAATTTAATGTTTATTAAAATTACACATTGAACTTTTCTTTTTGCGTGTGTGATAAAATTGCTCCTTGGTGCATCTGTGTGTTTATGAAACTTCAACTTCTTTCAACCGATAGTTGTGTAGTTATTCATTAAGACCTTTGATGCACAACTAACATTATTTGTTATGTCTATCAATTAACTGAATGCACTACACAAATTTATTAAGAAAAAAAATGAACATTCTTATTAATTAATCTTTCATACCTCTTTGACATTCCCATTGCACAACAAGGTGTAGTTGCTAGTAATATATATACACTTATATAACAAATATAATCATATTTAAACATTTCACTAAAATAAATTAAAACTAAATAATAATGAAAACAAATGAAAGTATTATCAGATTTCTACAATTCATTTAAATCAATTTTTTGTTTCTGGATTTGATTGTGTAAATTTTTTTAGCATCAACGTTTCGAATCACACTCCGTGATCCATAAACATTGATGCTAAAAAAACTTACACAATCAAAAAATCCAGAAACAAAAAATTAAATTAAAAGTATCCCAATTTCATTGTTCATATCATTTACCTTTCGAATATTATCTTATAAACCCTACACCATTATTTTGAATTAGAAGCTCAAGTCACCCTTTTAAATAATAAAAATATTAATGTGTAGACACGCTCAGCGCCTGAAGAGATGCGGTGATATAATTTATGTATTATTGTATGTTTTTAAGCATTATGTAGTAGGAAGAGGGAAGAAAAGTAAAGTAGTACGCGACAAATAACATAATGGAATTAATTGTATTCAAGACTACACGACACTTACAATAACACGAGCGACCACGGAAGAGCTGCACTCAAGCTCTTTGGTGTAGCGAAACAATCACCTTGCAAGATTGTTTATTTATTTTAAAAATTAACTCCTCGGACTAAATTTTTATTGTAAGAGACAATCGAATCTTTACCGCAAGTCCATAATTATAAAATGGGTTTTATGCGGTGGAGGTGAAATTGAAATTGGAGCAGGTGGTCATCATGCCCAGCAATGTGGAGCTGAACCCCAGCCGAGATGTGGCCAGATCGAACTGCAGAAGATTATTTTCCATCTGATGACCTCCAATTACCATTGTCGTAGTTGGACCCTCCCCTCCATCGACAAATCCAAGACACAACACTTCATCACTCACCTGAACCATAGAATTCGCTCCCATGATTCTCCAGATCGTATCACTGTTCTGCAACACCAATCCGATGGTGGGCACAGCGGCGCCAACTCTGGTGGAACCCACGGTCTTGGCGTCGAAGCAGGCATCAAATGGCTTCACACCCCCCACGCGAGAAATATTCCTGGCCTCCGCTTCTTTCACAAAAGCGTCGCGAATCGCACTGTACACGGACGTCGCAACAGTGGTGTACGGAACCACGGTGCTCAGCTTCGTGCCGCCCTTTCCCTCGCTGTCGATCTTCAATTTGAGGGCGTCGATGGCGACGTTCTTTTCACCCACTTGGATAGCCTTTACATTTATAAAGTACTGGTTTGGAAGATTAGGGTTTTTGACCAGAGGAGTGTAAGTGAGCCCCTGAGAGACGTCCTTCCCGGGAAGGAGCACGTACGGGCCGTTACCGAAGAAAACGACACCCGGCGCGCTGGCGGCGGGGAGACAAATGGCGAATTTGCGATTGAAACTGAAAGCTGCGGACAACTGAGAGGGCAGAGCCACGGCGCTTCTGCTCAATCCCGCCATTCCGGCGACTCCCTGGGCGAGTCCTTGTAGAAGAAAGGCGGGAGCGCAGGAGAAGATGAAAAGGGGGACTGTGACTTTGGGCCCTGGATTATTGCCGTCGGTGGAAGAAAGAGCCACCACGTCTTGTCCCAAATCGCCGCTTGTTTGGGTTCGTGTAACGGTGTTCTCGGGAAAGACGCCGCAGGTGTTGTTATTGCAGCCGGGCTCCGGCGGCGCATAGCATTCGCCGCAAGAGATGGAGGCTGCTTTTGAGCAAACAGCTGAGCCGCAGCGGGCGGGGCGGAAAGTGGAGGAGTTGTATGAGCCGTCTCGGCATTGCACCCACAGGTTATCTCCCGTGATGTCTACCACTAGACTTTCCGTCTGCAGCGGGGTTTTCTGCTGGATTTGGGTAACATACTGCAGAGTTGAAGAGTCGCGAGTGACCTGCGCAACAAGAGCACTTGGCCGCGTTGTTGCTGTCTCCGATAGAGAAGAGAATGCAGCACAGATGAAAACAGAGAGGACGAGGAGTGATGGGGAGCGCGGCGACATGATGGCGTCTGGTTGAAAGGAAGAGGTAATGATGAGTTAGTGGTAATGGCGTGTGGTATAAATAGGGTAACGGAAAGGTAAATGCCTACACGTTCTTATCCTGACGTCTGGCAGCCGAATTTGAATTTGACTTGAGACGAGCAATCGAAAGCAATCGGAACTCTTGGTCATCGTTATCTGATAAGTGATAAATTTGTTCTTGTGATTACGAAAGCAAACCCCGTATTCCACATTAATGTAGTCCCCAGTTTATTTTACACTACTTTACAGTTGGCAGATACAATCACAATGTCCTACAGATAGTAAAAATCTGTATTTCTTTGACTACTCCTGTTTTGCTTTATGTTTACTACCAATTTGATTCAGAGATTTTTGAAAACGCGTTCACTAAAGGAGTTCAAAAAAAAAGGGCCCGGGAGTGTCATTCAAAACTTTGTATGTTTTTTCGGCCGCAAAAGACCAGCTCTAATCAGACAGCGTGGCATTGCAAAATCTGTGGACCTGTACTAATTTCAATGCATTTGTTTCTGACAATACGAATATTGTAATATTTGTTGACTGTCCAATAAGCATACGGCTGTCTAGAAAGCCTCCATGCTTGACTTGGCATTCTTGGCATCGCGTTAACAAATAAGCAAACCCACGCCACATAATACTTTCCATTTATAACAGCTAATAAGCTATCTACAGTACGCTAACAAATAAACATGCACTGATCAATATATACGACATTTATACTATTTTATTGTTTTAATCAATACAAAAACAACCATGAATCTTGACATGAAAGGGAATAATCACAAGCACAACTCTGTTGTTTTTTTTTTTTTTTTTGAATTGAACATGTTGTGGTGTAGGAATCAAATATGATGGTTATACGGTTTTTAGTTTTTCATTATTAATTATAATTAAAATTTCACTGTCTTACATAAAAAGTGAGAATTTTAATAGATCGTTAATATTTTAAAAGAATATATATACACATTTTAATATAGTTTAGTTAAGGAGGTCTAATGATTTATAAACTGATAGGTAAAAGAAAAATATCTTTTTTATAAATTACTAAAATTTGTCTTTCCAAACTTACAACAAACTAAAAAGCAGTCTAAAACTTATTACACAAAGAAGAAGAAAAAAAGACTACTCAATGTCCATGATGAATATAAATCTCATGTACCTTGCCAACTATGATTTACAACAATAAATATGAACATGGCAACAAACATGATTGAACACTCTAACTTCCTATTTCTAGATCTATGTATAGACATTTTCATCTAAGCACCTTCATTGGTTGTGTGATGGACTAACTCCTCATAGGCTATTAATGATTTCCCCACAAAAATAATGGTTTATATTTTCCAAGTCACCAAAGTAATATCTGATTGTTTCCTTGCCTCTTCTTGATCAAATAATTTCAACAAGTTTTCTCTCCAAAAATTCACTATAATTTGTCTATATACTTGCCCAAATCATTAATTTCATTTCTAGATTGAAATTGCATATTTTTATATGTTTTTGGCCCTTTTTTCTAAAACTGCATATCACATCATTTACTAGAAGAGTTGTGTTATGCACCTTGAACAATAATAACATTAATAATGCAAAAGCTAATAGTTAAGTGTGGTGCATTCTAGAAATGTGGATATCAATGGTTGGACTTAATCAACACACTCTAACACTTAGAGTGACTGTTTGGGCCCCTCATAATCTGTTATTATCTCTAATGTTCATTTCTATTCTTGTCAGCCAATTGTTAACCACCACAGTCAACAAATAGTTATAGTTAGTAACCTAGTGCATTAACCAAACCAAATTTAAATTTATTGTTCTTGCGTCGTGGAAGATGTGACACACTTCATAAATGAAATGTAAAATACACTTGAATTTCAAATTTGAATCTCGAATCTCTCACCCCATGGAAAGGAATAAGAAGAGTATTTCCTTGATTAGATCAAACATCACAACCATAAGAGGTCATGGCTATGGTTATTCACAACATTTCAAAGAGTGGTATACAAAGGGTGATGAGCATGTGTTAGCGCATGCAAACTTTCTATTTAGCAGTGATTTACGGTGTATATGTTTTGCATACTCTATTAGCGCTAAGTTAACTAAGGAGTAGTATAGTTAAGACTTTTTGAAGGTAAAGAACAACAGAGCTTGAAAGAATGGAGTTTCATCCTTTTCTCTTTATACGTCATACAATAATTTTGAATAGAAGCCACAGATTCTTCTTAAGCCCACAAGTAGAGGCTTGTATCAATCAATCATGGCAATTAAGGTTGAACAGTCTTCTTCATCACATATTGGTCAAATTCATTTCCTCTTTAGTGATACCATGTCTGTGGACATGTCATGTCTTTGTTTTCAATATTATGGAGGGGTTTTTTATTGTCTGTGTTGATGCTTACTTGGTTCCACAGTTGATCAGTTTTATAGACAAATGGCACATGTATTTTCAACTAGCAATTTATTCTTCCATGGTTGATTAGTGTCATTAGGGTCACTCGTACTGATTCATGTCTCATTTGCATCCTTGGCTGATAGATGTTTTGTCTTTGTTTTCCATCTATTCAATGTTTGGGGGTGCACGTGCAGATTATTGTCTTTTGTATCTTCAATTGATAGATGTTTGCCTTTGTTTGTCATCTTCTCATTGTTCGAGTAGTGTCGTTGGGAGCACTCATGCGATTTGATCTAGATCTTCATCTTGGTTTCAGAGGAGTCTCTTTATTCAACACTTTGGCAATTATCATTCGATAGATGTCCACACCTTTCTTGTCACAAAAGAATTTATGTTGCATCTCTTGTTAATTTTGAGGTGGGGGTTTTGTTTCCACTAGGTTTTTCCTCTTTCCCCATTCCTCTCATTAGATTTATCTCTCCTTAGTTAGACTTAAGGGGTGTTAGCACATGCAAACTTCCTATTCAAAAATGATTTACAGTGCATGTATTTTGCATGCTCTGTTAGTGCTAAGTTAACTAAGGAGTAGTCTAGTTAAGACTCCCTCTTCCTTGCATTCAATCAATCTCTCGACAATTCTTGATTATGTGGTGGTTTGTATTGTATAAAACATGAAATCTACAAACTCTTCTTTAAGAGGTGGTTTGTATTGTATAAAACATGCAAGTAATGTAATTATTATTTTGGAATGAGAAATTAGTTTCTTTCAAAGCTCTGTTAGTGTTGCATGATTTGTTTTATTTTTTCCTTCAGCAAGATCTATACAACCATAGCTGCCAGATTTCGCAACATGTCTAGTATAGTGGCACAAATCACAATAGGATGTGCTACCATTTCCTTCTTTTCTACAATGATGATATTTACATGACATCTCTAATGTTTATAGAGCAGTTATACCAAGATTTAAATAGAATAATTACATGTTTTGTTTCTCTTATTTGTGATATTTTGTAAAATATGTACGCATCAGTTCCTAGAGTATGGATTCCTTTTGCAAACTATGTTCTCTCCAACGGAGATGCCATCCTTTCAATTTATAATATTATGTGTTCTTTCAAATTTTTCTAGTATATGTTGATATCATACAACTCTTATTACATAATTATATGAAAGGATGTTGAGTTACGTGCGATGAGAAATGTTGTGAGGTTATGAGAGAATTATGATACCCTTAAATTGGAAAATGAATCCTAAACTATAAATTATTTTAATAAAATTATTTATTAGTGCTTAAGTAATGCTTAATGCTTGTGATATATATTATTAAATTTTATGGACTTAATTTGAGAATATTTATATATGAAATTTTTTTTAAATGTGAATAGTGATTTTATCTTAGGTATGTATTTAATGTGCTTTCATATTATGTAAAATAAACAAATCTAAGTTTGTAATTTTAACCAATTTTTGAAGTGACAAAAAAATGTTAATTTTTTAGGGTTTAAAAGACTAGTATTGAGAATTGAATGAAGAAAAAGAAACAGATGATGGCTGGTCGCTTCCCGAACAGACCCCTGGGACCAATGTTTGGGGCAATTCTGATGACAAAGATCCTCCTCCCTCTTCTACAACTGCTCTCACAGCTTGAGGTCTCTTTTATATGTTTTTTTTTTATGTATAGTTGTTTATTTTTGGCCTAGGTGCCAAGTGACTTTGCGGGGTGATTTTTTTATCCCCCGGCTCTTTTTTGTGAATATTGTACTCTTATATTTTAATTAATAGAAAGGTCTCTATTCATAAAAAAAGACTAGTAATAATAGATGTGGAATAGTGGTTTGACCATTTGTTTTTCCATAGAAGGTATTAAAACCCATGGGATTCACATGTGCAATCTCATGCCCTATATTAATAATATATAGGCCCGTTTGGGTGCTAGAATACCAAATGCTGGATATGGTCAATTTTGGAAGATGCTACAATTATGGAAGATACATATCCTAGAAATGATTTTCGGAATATGGGCTGGACCCGTTTGGTTCACCCAAAAGATGACTGAGAAGATGCATAAATAATTTTAATTGTTTATTTCTTAATTTTTTTGAATACGGTGTGTATGTGTGTATATATACACACATACAAATGTGTGTATATACACACATGTGTGTATACACACATGTGTGTATACACACATGTGTGTATACACATACATATACATACATTTGTGTATATATATTTACACATATACACATTTGTTTATATATATACTTACATATATACACATATACATATTCACATACATACATATACACACATTTGTGTATATATACACATATAGACATATACACACATATACGACACATATACACATACACATTTACACATATATACATTTACACATATATACATATACACACATTTTTGTATATATACATATTTACACATATACACATATACACACATTTATGTATATATACATATTTACATATATATACATATATGCATATTCACACATATACACACATTTGTGTATATATATACATATACACATATAGACATATACACACACATACACACATACACACATATACACATATACACACATTTGTGTATATATACATATTTACACATTCACACATTTACACACATTTGTGTATATATACACACATACGTACATATACATATATTTGTGTATATATAAACATATACACACATATATGTACACATACACACATTTTCTCATCTATCATGTCATGGATTCGACTTGATATTAAATTTTCTTTTGTAAAAATTAGAATTGGAATTGAAATTCTAATTCTACCTATTTAGGTGGAAGATGATATTCCCATTTTGGGGGCAAAATGGGAATTTCGAAATTCCAATTCCATTTTTATTCATGGACCCAAACATGGAATTTGGCATTATCCAGAATTAGATAATGCCAATTGCTGTCTAATTCCAGCCCCCAAACGGGCCCTTTTTTGGTAAAACTAGTGTGGGGTTTCATGTGTTGATTATGTGAAATGGAAAAACTCTCGAAACCATTCAGTCTAAACTTCTTCAATTGATTCTTTCATTATAGAAGCTTGAAGGAGCATAAAATTGTTGTCCATGAAGCTCATTAAGAAGATAAAAGTTACCACTTACTTACTATTCTCCATACTATTTGTTTTCAGATGAAATAGAAAATGAGCCTGCCATTTAGATAATTGTTTAGTTGATCTATGCTTGTCTTAAAATGTATAACATTATTTACCTATTGATAAATGAGTTTTGTGTGTGTATCTGCGTTGAGGAGGAGTGCCCTCATGCTGTTTGTGGGATGGGAATGGGACCAATCCCCCTATTTCACAAGCGTATTTAGAGAGGCACGGATCTTTGAATTACTGGGCTATGGAGGCCGTTGAGGCATTGAAAGCAAGGTATGTGTTAGGGTAATAATCTGGCTGAAATGGATCTCGCATTGTAAACATGGATGGGCATGTGAACAACGCTGCACTTTTATCTGTTGCCGCCACCGCCAACATTAATACTATCACAGCATAGCTCAGCTGCTTCGTCATAGTCGATATGATCGTCAAATATGCTCAAACAAGTTTCGATGGAAGTAGAGGAGGGGGGAAGCACAATTTATAGCTGCTGGGAATTGGTATTTAGGAATAGGTTGGTATTGACCGTTCATTTCATTTGTGGACAGCCACGCCTAGGCTGGCATGGTGAGGTTACGTGAGCGCCCCACTTATTTTAGATCGAGTGACAATCGTTTGTTCTTCTGCGCTTACTCGCTGTCTTTTATTGACTATAATGCTCTGGATAGATATTCCGTCGCTTAATGTAGGCCAGTCAAAACAAACCCATACGCCTTAGAATAGATAAATCTTAGAATAATCAAATCAAACCTAGGTAGTGGTAATGAACAATAGATATTGTAAAATAAATAAATTGAAAGATATGAGTACCTAGTTTGCAATTGATGCAGATGACAAAATTAATAGAATATAGGGTATAATGATGTATTTTTTGTATTATATATAAGGAGATTACCAAAAATTAAGCAATTACATCGAAATGTACAAGTATTAGAGGTCAAGCCTCACATCAAGAGTTCTACGGAGACAATATATCAATTGTTCCTATACATAGCTATATAGGAAAAAAGGAAAAGAGAGCAGCAGGATAATGTAAGATGCCATCATGGGTATCAACCCAGGCAGTCCATCCCATCGCTCCCTCCATCCAGACAATGCTTTTCTTCTCCTGGATATGATCGAACATGATAATTTGGTCTTTTTTGGAGTTCCTATTTTTCTTAACCTCTTGGTTAAGCTTTTTGAGAGTCTTCTCGAACATCTACAAGTCATCCATATTCTTCCTCTATTCGTAACCATCCTTCATCTCAAAGACAAAGAAGGTGGTATAACCAGTTCTCAGGAACCTCCTGAGCTTTTCCTTATCAATTAGCACAGTGGTATGAACTTGCAAGAAAATTTTAAAATATGTGAGTTTTTGAAAAAACTCAGTAAGGGCCCTGGGGTTGTTTTGACACCTTTCTTCGTTTCTACATTTCTAGATCTACCATAAAACATTAGAAGATAGAATATTCCAAAATAAATTAGTATCTCTTTTCAGCTCATCAATATGCCGAGTAACAATTTCAAGAATATTAAAGTTCATAGGGTAAGTGATACCAAACATGTTCCAAATTTCCTTAGCAAAAATACAATCAAAGATAATGTGTCTATTATTCTCAGTAAGACTGCATATCTTACAGTAATCAGCCACAAAATTATCTTTTCTAATAGACAGTCTATCAAGAAGTACCATCCATTTAAAACATTTTGTTTTAGGCTCAACACAACCTTTCCACAATATGCTAAAATACTTCTTCCAAGAGCAAATGTCAAGGGAGGAGTACCAAACAGAATTGACATGGTCAATGACGACATCATTATATCCAATCTTATTGTATATGTTTTTTGCTTTGATTTTGGAAAGAATGGTCCTATCAGACCATTTACAATTCATGAATCTATGAGAATCCACATGACAGAAGGAAGGTCTTTGGTGGCTTTGAGAATCATATTGTAAGTTTTCTTTTGAGATGTTGGGATATCAAAGTTTCTTCTAAGGTCATCCCAACTGAGTAACTGGTCATGCTCAAAGAGGTCAACCAGATGGAAACTTCCCTTATTAGACCATTACCTAGCAGAGAAGCCTTGGGAGAGGGCAAGGGATTTTCCTGATAGGTGCAAGTTCCACCAAATGTATCTTTTACCATATAGCTGATTATTATCATGGAAGGCCTTGTTAGTTATAAATTTCCTGACTTGGTTCCAAGATTTTCAAATGGATCTAAAGACAATAGATCCTTGAACAACAATAGGAAATTTGACAATAATCAGATCATTAAAAAGCAGATTCTTCCAGGATTTTGCGTTTTTGGGGAATCCCCTTTCAACATTGTTCCTAACAAAGATCTTCCATTGAGCATTATCATCCATAGAGTGAAAGATCCATTTGGTGGCAAGGGAAATTCCTTGAAGTATAAGATCCTTCAAGCCCAACCCCCCAAGGAGCTTATCTGAGTGGCACCAATTCCATTTAATAGTATGTGCCTTTTTATTTCCTTTACCACCATACTAGAGAAAGTTCCTGACAGCCTTCTGGATTTCCAAAATTTGGTAGTTGTTGAACATCCAAGCAGAGTAGTAGATATTGTAGGTAGAGAGATTTCTTTGGTAGACTTGAACTCTGCCAGCCAAGGATAAATTTCTATTGTGCCACTTATCCAACTTTTTAGTAATTTTTTGTTTAACCCAAGACCACATATCCTTAAGGGAGGGATCAATAGAAAAGGGTATGCCCAGATATCTCATAATTTTATGAGGTCCTCCCCATTGAAAATCATAGTTTTTAAACCAGTCAGGGGGTTGTTCATCCCAACCAAGACATATGGATTTGGAATGGGATAACCAAGCTCTAGAGATAGTGCAAAAGATATTGAGCTTTCTTTGTAGAGATTCAAAATTTTCAGCAACAAGTTCAAAGAAGATAGCAGTGTCATCAGCAAATGGAAAATTTATAAGCTCTTCATCATTAGGTAGAGAAATGCCCTTGATAGTAGGGGAGATAGAGTTGTCTCTAAGCATGTAGTAGAGGGCATCAGAGGCAATAAAAAAGAGGGTAGAGGCCAAGGTGCAACCCTGCCTTATAGATCTACCAAGGGGGAAGGAGTCTGAAAGGGAGCCATTAACATCAACCTAGGAAAAAGCATCATTGAGAAGCATATTAACAGACTTGCAGAAAAAATTAGGAAATACAAAAGCCTCAAGAATCAAAGAGATAAAGCTCCATTCAACTCTATCATAAGGTTTCTCAAAGTCAAGAAGGAACATGGCAGAATTATGCTGAGAGTAGTTAGCCCAGTTCATGGATTCCTAACTGGTGATCAGATTCTCAAAGATATATCTCCCCTTAATGAAGCCAGTTTGGGTTGAACAAACAAGCTTGGGAATGATATTCACCAGTCTCAAAGCTAGGATCTTGGAAAAAATTTTATAGGGGACATTAAGGAGAGTGATAGGTCTCTAGTTTGTAATGAGAGCCTTGTCTCCATCCTTAGGTATAAGCTTAATAATACCCCTATTGATGGATTTGCCCGGGGAACCTCTAGATAGAGCTTCTGAATAAATATCAAGAAGATCTTTACAAATCTAGCTAATATTAGCCTTATAGAACTCCACAGGTAGGCCATCAGGTCATGTGGCCTTGTCATTATTAAGAGAGTTAATGGCTTTTTCAATTTCTTCCAGGGAGATATCTTTAGAGAGAAGGTCAACATCCTTAGTAGAGATCCTATTAGGGATAAGAGATCCGCACTGGTTTCTAAGGGAAGTAGCCTCCTTAGAATCCTCAGAGGTGAAAAGGTTTTGGTATAAATCATCAAAAGTATTTTTAATGTTCTCAAGGTTAGTAATGTCCCTATTATCAACAACAATTCTCTCTATAGTTTCATTGGAATGTTTATGTTTAATGAGGTTAAAAAAAAATTAGATCCCTGATCACCATACTGAAGCCAATGAGCACGTGATCTGATTTTGGCTCCTCTACTTTTAATCTGGCTATGTTTCCTAATGGCTTCTTTAGGATTAATCACATGGGAGGTGAGATCATAGTCCAAGGGATTGGTTTGGGTGTTCGCTTTAGCTTCCTGAAGGTTAGAGGAGAACCTTTTTTCAGTGAATCTATAATCTTTGGCCTATGGTTTTTAACATTTTTTTCTAGGGAAGAGTCTTCATATTCCATCTATTTATGTGAGTATTGGTAGGATAGTTATTTCTATTAATAAGTCTGATGATATGGATGGCCACTAGAACATCTTCATCATCAAGCAGGCTAGTATTCAGTATAAACTTGGGATTGCAGCTTCTGATGTGCACAAGGGAATTATTGAAGGTGATACAGGTGGAGATAGGATGGTGGTCGGAGAAAGAAGTGGAAGTAACAAGAACAGAGTTGCCACTGTTATCAGGCAAGACAGAGAAAAAAATCCTACTAGCATAGAATCGGTCAAGTCTTGAATAAATTATAGAGGGCCCTTGTTGGAAATTGCACCATGTGTGCCATAATCTTGGATTGTTATCTTTATTTCCAGCCAGAGGGTCAAATAAATGTTTAGCCTTCTTCATTTTGTTCTATTGAATTTTTTCCATGTCTTTCCATGCAAATGGCAGACCCCCAACTTTTTCCTCCTAGGATTCAACAATGTTGAAATCCCCATCCACCATCCAAGGGATATTTAGGAGATCAGCCAGACAGTCCCATAGACTCGCTCTCTCCCTAAAATCATTAGAGGCATAAACAGAGCATATGCCAAAGATATTGTTATTTTAGTTAATAGTGATTCAAACAACTCTATTACAAGGGGAGATCCCATTACTGGTGATATAATTCCCCCATCTAGAATTGACAAGGAGAGAAACACCACCCCTGCCCCTAGGGTGGTTAGTGTGAAACTTAATAGCATCTTTCTACAGAAAATTGAGATTGGATTCAAGAATGAAACCAATAGTCTTAATCTCTTGCAACATCAAGAAGTCCATGGATTTATAGGTATCAAGGAGTCTCTTAATCACAAATTTTTTGTTTGGAGACTCAAGTCCCCTTATATTCCATGAAACAAAATTCATGAGGAAACATGCGGGGGAGAGAGCACTGATCAGATGATCCCATATTTGGGGTCATCGCAACAGAGGGGATTTCCCCCTATTTTTTATTGGAGTTTCTATTTTTGGAGCCCAAGGGTCTCCCTCACCATTTACATGTGGGGAAATCACCCTTAAGATCATCATCATTATCAGAGACATTCAGAGATAGGATATCTAAATGCATGGACTTCTTGAGTTGGAGATTAGCAAAATCAGAGGGGTGTTTACAAGCTGGGATGACCTCAAATACATAGTCATCATTGATTTCTTTGAAAATCTTATGAAGGGGGTTTTGCAGGGGGGTCGAGACAACACAATTGATCACATTAGCTGGCTGAGAATTAAGTTGGGTTTCTTGTGAAACGGCTTGGATGGGGTCAAACATGTTGGAAGAGAGCAAAGGATTTAGGGCCTGTGTGTTTGCACTAGATGGGTTGTTCTACTTATTGGTCCTTCTTCTACGTTTATTAGATTTCTTGGTCACAACTTGGAAGCCATCGTTAGGCTCTTCATTTTCTATCACCACATGATTATGTTGGATAACTGCGGGAGAAGGAGCAATGGTAATAGAGGGTGAGATGGAAATAAAATCTACAAGGGGATTAGGGTGTTCATTTGTATGTAGGGTTTGATTGATTAGGGAGACCAACGTAGGGTTAGTAGAGTCAGTTTGTTTTTGCAGGGGAAAATATTTCTCCAGAGGAGATTTTTTTCTTAAGGATGGGGTGATCCTTCCTCAGATGTCCCTCTCTTCTACACAAAAAAAAGCATTCAAACCTCCCAAGATTTCAATCAGACAGGAAAAATTCTCCCCATCGATGTTTATGTTAATATCTGTCAGAATTTCATTACCAGGGTTTAAAGAAATAAGGATACAAGCATCCATATGGGGACAAGTCTCACAGTGTCATCCATACTATATCATCTTAAAATGGAAGCACTTCCATGTCAAGAGCGTTTAGCCCTCCTTAGGGGACGTTTTTGACCTCTACCATATCATCATCCTATTTCTGCATCATCTCATGCTTTTGTGCTGGTTCAGGACCCTGATTGGGCCTCTCTGGGCACCTGGAATATTTTTTAGGGGTTCTAACCCCCTGGGTCAAGTCCAACCTTGACCCTGACTTGGGTCCCCCTTTCAAATCTGGAAACTTTTCGGTTGCCGGGGTTCATCAAAAATTTAGTTTTCCCGCTTTCGGGTCGGCTGTTTCAAGTTTTGAAGCATTGATTCCTAAATTATATTTAATATAGGTCCTCTCCTAGGGGTAAGGGCTTTAATAGGAATTTAATTCTCCTATGTAGGCCTCCTTAGAAGATCGTGCCCTAATTTCATATAAAAGGGAGCATTTCTCTATCATTTTCTCTAAGCATTACGAATTATCAACTAGGTGATCAAGTGAAGTTTCAAGCATCCATTTCCAAGTTCTCAAGGTGTTCAAGTCTTCTCCTCAAGTATTCAAGTTCTCCATTGAAGATCAAGGATTCAAGCTCTCAAGCCTTTGAAGGGATTTGGTTCAAGCATTCAAGATTCATCATTCAAACCCTAGATCTAGCCATCATGGTGGTGTGATCTTCCTTCAAGATCCTTTGTGCATCCTCAAGACTCTTTTATCATTTCTTCAAAGTGAATTTCAAGCATACAATCATGGAGGTTTATGGTTCATATTGAGTTCATGCTTTCATACTTACATACTTGCATACATTCGAATTTCAATTACATATCTATTGATTATCATAGCTTCATTGTTAGATTCAATTCTACTACTTGTTAGCATTCTGTACTTTATTGATTTCAAGGTTAATTCCTAAATTGGGGTTTGACTAAGGCAAACCCCTCCCCCACAACAAACAATCTCCTTTTTCTTGTAAGTACAGGTACATAACAACGGATTTGAACCCAGATCTGGATACCCTTTTTTGCAAACTTTTGAGATCCGTGAACAAAGTCACTTTCGGATCTATTTAGGTTAGGGTTGACATTTGTGGGTCAAGGTCAACCTTTTTCATAAGATGACATCGGAACGGAAAACAATTTCTATGTTTTGTTCGTCTCTGCATTTCAGTTCAGTATCAACTGTTAGTTTTTCCAGAAACAGTCTACATACCTAAGAAAACAACATTCTTTGATCTACAATATTTCAAGGTTAGTGCATTTCTCCTATCTCTTCAATTACTGTCATATATCATTTCTATACATATAATTAACATAATTTAAGGTATCTCCCTTGTTATTCTCCTTTCCAAATAGTTGATTCATTTGTGCATTAACCCTTCTCTTGGGCTGATCAACTTGGATCTCCCATTTGTGCATTTGAGGGTAAAAAGGAACATCTTATCTTCTCCTTAATCACAATTACAATACTTAATCAATAAAATTCAATTAAGGTTAATACAATCTAGGCAACTCAAAGAATAATAAACACATCTCTAATTCCATCCTCCTTTACATTTTTGTAAGATAGAATATTCAATCTCTTTACACTTTAACACTCAACATCAAACCATAAAAACCACATACATATATTTATTTTATCTTACATTTTGGTGAACCTGCAATAGACAACTCCTTCTCTTTGGTGTTAGATTTACATCTTAGATTACAATTTGCATTCATAAATACAAAAACACTTCTTGCATTTTCATCATGAAATTCTTTTGGTGTGTGGATATTTTTCTCATTATGCTTCTTTTAGCATCTCTTTATAGTACCTATGATTTCTATGAGAGTGTTCTCCACTTTATCATGTTTGTTAATCTCCATGTTTCACTTTCTTACGCTATTCTAAGATTGATCAATACTAGTCTCCCCACTTTCAAAACTTTAATTAAGGATTTGTGTAGTGGACTTATTGATCTTTTAGATTATGTGAAGAATTTGGTAGATGACACTCCATTACCTAATCTTCCTAATTCTAATCTTAACCTTCATATTCCAATCATTTCTAATAAACCCACTCCTATTCTTCCATCTTCCATCCCTAGTTCTTCTCATACTTTTGTTAAGGCTCAAACTATGGTACAAGATGAGGATGTGCGAGAATTTCTAGATTTACCTTCTCCTTCTTATCCTATCCATGATGATAATAAAGGGAAATCCAAAGAAATTTCTCCTAAAACCATTGTTCCACCTTACACAACATTCTCTCACAAGCATCATAATCAATCATCTCCCATAGATACTATGCCAGATAGGTATACTACTAGATACACTATGGTAGATAAACAAGGTTATAAGAGTTTAGGGCTTGGTGTTCATAAACATGGCATTAAAACCCGATCAATGTATTTCCTAAACATGATATGCATGGTATAGGTTATTCATCTTCTTAATTTCATGTGGCTGATATTAAATATCATCCTCCTCTTGATATTCTTCTTCCAACACCTATCTTAGATCATCCTGACACTCCTCAAGATGTGGCTAAAAAGTTATATGTCCAGTTACTGAATTCCAAGAAAGAAAACTTTAAACCTATTGCAAAAAATGCTTTACATAAATACAAATATCCTTTCCACAATAGTAATAAACATTTACTTGATGATTGTGTGCATTTCAAATTATATGTTAGAGATAGAGCTTCTCATGGAATTATATCTTATTCCTGAGCGGTATTACAATTTCTTCATAATTTTGACATAGGGTATTCCCCTTCTTCTTCTACAAGT
>MU224190.1:3168958-3189001 GCA_018584345.1 Thuja plicata | reverse complement strand
ATAATTTTCATTTGGAATTGAACATTGTTTAGCTTTCATTAATGATCAATTTGTAGGAGCTAACAATTCAATTTTATGCTTTAAAGCTTTCTAGATTCATTTGCTAATAAAATTCTAGCTTAAAAAGCATTCATCTCTAGATTACAAGCATTTTCTTTCTAGATTAGAAGCATTCAATTTCTTAGATTAATTGCACTTTTACTTCCATAGTTAGTTGCAAATTCATTCTAGACTAAATGCACTTCATTTTCATAAGCTTAATCACGTCTTAATCCATAGAATAAATAGCACTTTCTCATGAACTAGATGCATATTTCTCATAAATAATGGCTTTTCTTCATCTACTTGCACTATAAAATCCTCCGTATTAGCAATGGTCAGGTTGTTGGCTCTCGTTCTGAGGGTAAACTACAACAATCACATCTAATTAGGAGGCAACATGTCGCTTCAATCGCATTTGCAGAACAAACAATTCATGTTTGTCTTTGTAAATCCATCGATTGTGTAAGGACTATGTTTTGTTTGTGTTGAATTAAGAGGTCCACATTCAGCATACAACAGTACCTATCATTTCCATTCCAAACCATACTTATTGATCCTCTTCCACCTCTCACACCCGACATTCCTTTTCCATTTCCCACACCCATCATTCCTCTTCCATCTCCCATACCTATTATTTCCCTTCTGAATCCCCTACTTATTGATCCTCTTCCATCCCTCACACCCGAAATTCCTCTTCCATCTCCCGCACCTATTATTTCCCTTTTAGATCACATACTTTTTGATGCTCTTCCATCTCCCATACCTATTATGTCCCTTCCCGATCTCATACTTTTTGATCCTCTTCTATCTCCTAGCATCATTGAAGTCCCCTCATCCATTGAATTCATCCAATTTTTATCCCCATCTTCTCCTCCTGACACTATCCAGACCCCATCCCATGAACCTCATGGATCCACCCTTCTTCCCTTTATTAGGGAATCACCCATCCCTGCATCCAACCCATTTCAAGAATCTCTCATCCATTCATCTAGCCCATTTGCAAAATCCATCCATCCATCTAACCCATTTGAAGAATCTCCCATTCATTCATCCAACCCATTTGCAGAATCCATCCATCCATCCCACTCATTTGAAGAATCCATCCATATATCCCTTATCAAGCCATCCACATCAATCCAATCATGTCAAGACCTTATACAAAAGCATGTTGAAGTATCCATTGACTTGAATGAAGATTGTATCATTCCATCCACTTCATATCAAGATCTTAACATCCCATCCACTCCACTTCCTTATTCATCCACTCCTTCACATCAAGATCCTACCATTCCATCTACTCTAAATCCATTACCCCATCTGAGTCAAGATCCAAGCATCCCATACCCTCCCCTTCCTCCTCTTTTCTCACCTCCAATTCCAACTACCCCACCACCATTACTCCATCACCTTGGTCCACTCACATTCATCTGCAATGGTCTTCTTAAAATAGAAGAAATCAGTTACATCTCCACCATTTTCCATTCACCTAATAATGGACTCACATCTTTTTCTTTCACTGAAAAGTATTCTACCTTGACTCAAATGCTAAAAAAATTGAATTATCATGGTAAAGGCACAAGCATAAATGAGCAAGGTACCCTGGAGCCCATTCAAGTTGGAAAACATCCACGATCTTGTGGTACTGGTTACGCACCTAGAGGCCCTTCTTCCAAAATTTTTGGTACAACTAAAGAAAAATTCACGAGTGCTTTCAAACCCTCCATCACATCTTCCTATTGTCCATCTAAATCATATAGTGCCATCCCCCCTCCTCCACCCTTGAAACCTAAGATAACCTAACATATTCCTCCATCCTCTCAATCGATTTTGGGCCCCTATGTCCCAAAATCTCATCCCACATCTTATCCAACTCCTTCCTTCATCCATCAATCCCATATAAAAAATCCCACCACTTACATTCCCAGTCAGGATCAACAAAGGCACATACCCATGCACCCCATCCACCATCCTCCCTCCACCTCTCCATCCATATTTGCTCAATCTCATGCAAGTTCTCATATCTCTTCTAATCCTACTGACTGTAATTTGGATGCCAAATTGCCAATGCATAAAGTTCCAGATCCACAATCTAAAGATTGTCATGTCCACTTCAAACAACATGCTCCAGCAAAAGCAAATCCAATCAAAGAATGCACTCCATCCCATAGGAAACAAAATCCCACCAAAGAAAAAGAAAAAACTATGTGGATCCCAAAGCTAAAAGATGACATGCATCTAAAAGAAAAATCCATTGTGGCATCCAAGGTTACTAATCCTATAGTTGAGCATTCCTCTCCTCCATCTGCAAAATCTCTTTTGGGTCCTTATGTCCCACAACTTCCTACCATGATTTTTACATCGCATCCACAGGTACCATCAAATTCACATTCACTCTTCCCACATCCCTCGCAACATGTGCCAATGTTGATCCTAACAGCATCTCCCTATCCCACTCACTTTCCATCATTTAATCCAAATACTTCCAACTAGCATATCCCCTATCCCACATATCCCCCCCCGCATAACTATCTCATACTTGCATTTTCCTAATTCACTCATCCCACATAAATTTTTACCAACATATCATGATCAACACCAAAAGAATAAAAACAACAAAAAAGAAAAGGAAAAAAATAGAAAAAAGCAAGCAAAAACCAACAAAAGAAGCCAAAAAAAAAAGAGAAAAAATAAAAAGAAAGAGAAATAAATTCATCCACTGGTGAAAAATTGGAAAACAAGTGCCTTGGACAAGTACAGTGATGAAAACATGGTAAATAGGTATCATGCATAGTTCCTCCATCCAGTTGCTCCTCATGCTTGGGGGCAGTTCCTTCTGGCCACTATCCATCTACCATCCATATCTTGTATTATACTTTTCACTTCCTCGATCCTCCCCTGGATATTGATGAGACATATACAGGACACCATATCTACATGCTTTTGGACATCTCTTGACATCCATCTCCCATCTCCCGTCTTTATCCACCTATCCTTTTATCCACCCATCCTTCCTTCCATCTAACCTTATGAACTATCTTCCTCCCTTATCCACCCTTTGTCCTATTTTTCATTCAAATCTATCATCCTCTTGTTATCCTCTCTTCCATCCTAGCATACCCCCTCCTAATGCTTCCTCACATGCATGACCTATCCTAAGTGGGGGCATTTTTTTCCTTGGTGACTTAGTCCTTGGAGACCTTCTCATATCCAACTATCATTTCCCAATCCTTCTCCACCTATACACAATCCTTCAGTTATCCATCCATTCCTCTACTAAAATCCTTCCATCCAGCGCTTCCCTCTCCGCATTCCCTAGCATCTCCTCCATCTTCCCATTCCTCCTTTCATATATCCCATCACTTGTTTCTTCCCTTGTCATTGGTGTCTAGCACTAGGCTATTCTCATGCACCCTATGCCACCCATTCCAATCCTAATTCTCCTCGTGACCTACCATCGCATGAAAATCCTATCCACCTCCTCTAGCTATCCAAAGTCATGCAAAAATTAGCCCACCCAAGCACACCCTTAGCCCTGCTGCAATATTTAATCACAATCCACTCATCATCATTGGGATTCATCCTTCCCAATCCTTGTGTTTTCTTTGGGATTACTTTGTTCCCACATCTAGAGCATCCCATATGATATTCCTCTATCTTAGCCTTTTGGCTCAACCGGGCCAACATCATAAATATTTTTGACATCTCATCCATTCTCTCTGAGCTTCTTATGATTTCAGTTTGTACATATCTTTCCTACGTCAGTCCAGTCTTTAGTTTGGTCTCACTTGTACATATCTCATGTCCTTGGTCGGTCTCCTTGCAGAAAGTGATCTAGTTCCATTTTGAATCCTATGCTTCAACAAGTTCCTTTTGACAAAATCATGCTTCGAAAATTTGATCTCATTACATCTTTTCACCAATCAGATACACACTTGACATCTCCATGGAAATGGGTCTGTAAGGGAATTATCCTCCCTCACCTTGACCTAAATCCAATCATCATCATATCCAGTAATGGGTCTGTGTAGGATGTATCCTTCCTCTTGTTTGACCTAATCAATCAAAAATCCAATCACCTACACCAGGTCCTTGTAGGATGTATCCTTCCTCTTGTTTGACCTGACTGAAATCATAAATAAAATCAAACCAATTATCATCCCATATAATTGTTCTCTCTAGCAAAAGGCATCTTGTTGTTGAAATTTTTATCTTGAAATTTGATTTTGGTTCTTGATTATCATTCCTGATTCTTTTCAGTTGTTCTCCTCCTCAAAGTTGCCATGATTCTTTATATCATGGTATGCTATGAATGGATCCACCTGGGATAGGGAACTTGATATTTTCATTTTCTTCTTGTGAGTTAGTCAGATATGACCCTTGCATGTATGTAATCCATTTGGGTTCGCATGCTGCACTTGGGAAATTTCATTTTCTTGTGGGATTCTATATCATCATTTTGACCATGGTTCTTCTTGGGAATAATGTGTGATTCTGGGGCAACCCCCATCTATTTTATGTGTCAGTCCTTAACAAAAATGGTGACAAGGCCTTGTGTTCCTAGTAACCTTGGCATGGTCTCTAGTGTTGCTATATCAAAATAAGTGCTCAACTACATGGTGGTATTTGTCCCCAAAATAACCCTCGCTCAAGCTTCAAGAAAAATCCCCCCATCCACTCCCTAACAAAGCAATCATATCCTACCAATCAAAATCTTACATCCCAACAACAATCCTATCCTACCCATCAAAATCCTTCAACCCAGCAATAATCCTGATCCTCCACATTTAATCCCTCATCCCTGATGCAAACTTGAATCCCACATCGCCTCCGTCCTCTTCTTCTTATTTTTCTTTTCCCTTTCCTGTAGCTCTTTGGAGTCTTTTCGAGATGTCGTCAGGGCTTCATTGTTTCTTCCTACCACCCTCTCGAGGGGGAATCACCCTAGTCAAATTCTATTCTAATTTTATCCTAATCATCACTCTGGGTCAACTTCACTGCCTACGTCACGTCTTCACATAGTCTATTATTTTAAAACATCTTCAAAATAACGTTATTCTAACACTATATCAAAGAGGGGAAAAATGTAGACACCTAAATCTAATTAACATAATCTAATCATATTTAGTGCTTTCTAGGACATTATCAACTAAGTAATCAGTCATTACCTAATTGATCTATGTTATCCTACAAGCTTGATTAATTCATTTAATTGGCTATAGTATGATTTATTATTAAATGGAAACCAATGAACTAATGATTAATTAAATCCCTGTTCCCCTATTATGTTGAATGAATGTATTTATTCATTTAACTTAATTCATAGTATCCTATTTTCATCCACTTGTGATTTAAATAGTTTATTCTATTCAATTTAAGCACATGGCTTCATAAACCTAACCCTAATCCTAATCTCTCCCTAAGCCTGTCACACTCCTAATCCAAGGATTAGGAATTCAAATCTACCCCAAAGTCAAACTTCTCAAGTCCTCTTAACCCTAATCCTAATCCTAAACTCTCCCTAAGCTTGTCACATTCATAATCCTTGGATTAGGAATTCAACCCGTTCCCCAAAGTTAAACTTCTCAAGCCATCTCTTATCCCCTCACCCATATCTCATTAAGACCCTCATAAATGCCTCATTAGTACTCTTACACTCTCTATTAATGCTTCTTACAGCCCTCATTACTCACCCTATCTCTAAGACTCTTCTCTTATCCCTTTGCTTATGGACCAAAATGGTCACATTCATCTCCCCTCACATCCTCTCTCCTTGTGACACTTATCACAATGAGCTCACCCTTAAAGAAGCACAATCCGTGTGCTCTCTTCTAGGTGCATCTAAGCCCCTCTTCAGGTTTTCATCCTGACCACTCATTCTGAGTCCATTTTCCTATAAGTAGAACCCCATTCCCTCACAAATTCAATCCACCTTTCATGTATTGGTATAATGTTGTTTTGAGAGCAAATCATAGATATCCAATTTCAAAGAAGATTTATAATGTTAGTTTGAAGAACGCAATCTTGAAGCTTGGAACATGCATCATCCTTGAGCACACTTTCATAAGCATGGACACATCAAAAGATCAAAAGAGAGCTTGGATTATGTTTTAGGGAGGTTTTCACTCCTTAATCTGTTACAGTTTTTAAGTTTTCCTTTTCTGTCCAATCATGTATGTATTTCTGATTTTTAGTTATTGAGTGTTTTAAATTCTTATTATGCTCCATTTTAACTAATTTTCACTGCTCACAAGAAGCAATTCAAAATCAAATGAAGCATTTAAAACACAATGAATTAACTCCAAAAACCATCTCATTGTCCTCTATTCCTAAGGATTCATTTGGTCTATTGAAATTTAACTCTTAGATGCACAAGACCATTTAAATGACAACTTAGAAAATGAGATTATGGATTTATAATATGCATGATTAACAAAGGATGAAACTAGATGCAAGATTGTGATGAAAAATGTAGCTTTGATACCTTGATTTTGAAGCTATTATGTAGGATTAGAGATGAAGATCTACATTATTGAATATAAATTAAGCTAATATGATACACGAAATTAAGCTAGCATGATGAATTAAGCTATTATGAATATGCAATGAAAACTATAATTAATTGAACTAAAATGCAATGAGCTAATTAACTAAAAATGACAGCAATTTGATAGTAAAATTGGGATCCTCATATGATCAAAATGCTTCATATTTATAGATTTTTCAAGGCCTAGTCCTAGGTGGCATGAATCAACAATTTAAATTCAATTTGGAGAATTAAGGGGCTGAGATTGAAAATAAAAGAGAAACCAATGATGTTAAATGTTCCCTCATCAACCATAAGAGGCCAAGTGGATTATTTTTTAACAAATTATTAACATGTGTCCAAGGTCCTACCAAGCTTCAGATGAAAACAGTGGGACCTTGCAAAGTCCTAGCCAAATATGGGGCTAATGCCTATAAGATAGACTTACCATCAGAGTTGAGCATATCTCTGGTGTTCAATGTGTAGGACTTCATCTAGTTTAGAGGGAAGATAGATGAGATCAGTCAGGGTAGTCATGGACTCAGTGGGGATGTTGAGGCTACTATCTTGCCTCCCAAACCACAGATGGCAGCTGACAAAGTTCTAGACTCCATGGTTAAGAAGACTGCAAGGCATAAATTCTACATGGAACACCTGATTTAGTGGAAGGATAGACCAGTGTAAGAGGCCTAATGGATTGTAGAGGAAGACTTCAAGAAGGTGGGCATTTCAGAGGATATACTATCCATAGGAGTGACATAGCTTTCCTTTTGGGGAGTATGGTGCAAGAGCACCTAGGTAGGGCTAATTTCGCAATGTAACCTAGGGATTCTTTTGATGTTTTTTCTTGTAGTGGTTCTAGCCAGACCACTAGGTTAATAAAGGGACATGTAGGTCCTAGTGTGTAGTGTGTAAAGTGTGAGGATGCCTAATTAGGTCCTTAGTGACCTTTGAGTCCAATCTAGGTCTATTAGGGTGTTTTGTGATTTTAGTACCAAATGTGGCCAAGAAAAGGACTAAAGGTCCTATTTCATGTTTATACACCTTAATTAGTGATTTGAGGAAGTTTGGACAACTTTTGACCAAGTTTGGATAGCATATCCAAAAAGTTACAAAAGTTGTCAATATTGTCATTGACAACATTGGTTGCAAGAATGCAACTTCGAAGAAATTAGTTCTTTAACTGTCTGAAACCAGTTTTTTGGTGCCTTCGTCAACTACATAAGGGTATCCTTCAGCTTTTGGAAGGGTTGGCAAGTTTATTTCAGATTGTGTACGGACTGTGTATTGGACTAACAATTGCAGTTTGTGTCATTTGTGAGGATCTAATATTGTAATGGATTGAATAAACTTCTGTAAGAAATTTTTCTGGTAATGTAGATTTTTCTAATACTTTTTGCGGTTTTATTTTTCTATATTTAATATTTTAAGTTTCTTTTGTAAATTCTTTTGTTTTTTGTCCAGTCGTTGTCCTGAAAAGGGCACTGTGTGCAAATGGGGTCATAGATCCATTTTCCACTGTGGAACTTGCACGAGATCTTGGATTATGGAAGGTGACTCCATGTACATTACATACAGTGAAGGAGGGGCCCAAGAAAGGATAGCGGCTATTTATCAAGGGATGCCCTAGGCGAGCCAGAGATGCATGGCTAGGGATCACCATCAGTCGAAGAGCATTTTGGAGGGATTGAAAGCATTCATTGATTCAATCAAGGATTGTGGGAAGGTATTATGGTGAGTTAAGGAACCCTAACTTGGAGGATAATTTTAGGTGTGATGTTTTTCTAGCCATGAATATCAATTTCTTGTGCATACAATGAAAAGTCCTAAAACCCTAAATTTTAGGCATGTTTGTAGGAGGTACTGTACGAACACCTATGGGAGCCAAGACCTAGAAAATCCTTAGGTTCTTGATAAAGGGTATCAGGATATGGTATTATTTTTCTGACTTGTTATGGAGTTTTACAAGTTATTGCATAAAAGGAGCCTAACTAGGCCTAATGCTAGTAGCCCTCTTTTGGGTGTAATTGGCTTGGAATTTGGAACTTGTTGAGGGTTTCAATCCAAAAGTAGTTTGTGGACATTGTAATTGGTCCAATAAGATATCTTGAAGACTACCTTTCCACATGGAAGAGTTTGGGATCCATTTGGATCAGTTTGTACAGATGGAGCAAGAAAGGTCATTTGAAGCCTAGGAAGGAGCATGGTGAGTTTTGATTCTACATTTTTGGTGTTTACTAGTTAAAAGGATTACGATCTTGTGATAAGAATCCTAAGGAGGATATGGTTAGTTGAATAATCCTAGTAGGTCAATATAGTGTCCTAGGAGTCTCTAGAGGAAGCTAGGGAGAAGCAAGACTAGTGTTACATCAGGATGTTTCTTATTTCACTCGAGAGGTGATTGCTTTTGTTCCTATTTTTTCTCATGGAGATAAAAATTTAGGTTTTTCATATTGAATTGTATTTAGGACTATGACCTTTAGAGGAGAGATATCACCAGAGATATGGAATAGGATTCTCATCCATCTGGATGACATTGCTAGGAGAGTTATAGAATTGGTGATCATAGATAAGTATTTTAACTTTATTTTTACTTCAAGTACTAATAGTGATATTATAGGAGACTTAATTTCACACGTATATTTTGGGCCAAAATTTCCAAAAAGGATATTATAACCCTCAGTAAGGCAGTTTCCATCAAGGAACAGGGTTTGGAGAATGCAGTGTATAGTGTCAATTATAGGCTGTAAATTCCCTATCTAGAGGTTTATATGGTTCAGCTCTGGTTGGTAGCTTGCAATTAGCAAGCCATGTGGCTAGAAGATCAATGATGGTTTTTAGAGATAAGATTGTTTTTTATAAGATTTAGAAAGAGATTGAATGTTATACATATTTCCTACTGAATTGGCTTGGAATTGTCAAGTATATTGATACCAAGTGGTTGTATGACTATTTAGTAGCAGTGGGGTATAAAGTTTCAGAATGCATGTTGAAGGAGGACCTAAATTGACTGCAGATTATCTTGTGTAATCTATGCAGGAATAACCAGAAGAAGAAGCTTCATAGTAAAATGATAACCATGGATAAGACTCCGATGTTGAATGTGGCAATTAAAGATGATTAACATGATGAGATCATCATTCTCAGGTGTAAATAGACCCAGCTCCCTTGCATCCCACGATATGATTGCTATATTTCCTAGTATGGTAACTTTATATTGCTTGTGAGAGGTTTATGTTGTTATCTTTGAGCTATATCGTCAATGCATATTGGCTAAGTTATAGCTAGTTTATGGGATAATAAATAAGTACTATGTTAATAATACCCCTCTTAATTCCTTTTTGGATCCTAAGTTGATATGTTAATACCTGGAAATACGCATGTTTCTAAAATAGTCTTGGCCATTCTCTTGAGCTCTACTATCTTCATTTATTGTACATATTATCCATATTAATATAAATTTAAATTTAAATTAATCTATGGTCCTCCTTTAATGGTAGAATCATAATTTGAAACATGTGTATTAAAGCTTTATGTATAAGGATAACATGATTTATTGCAATTTTTCTAGTTTATTTAAAGATAGTATGGTTTATCATTTGAGTAAAATTATAATATTTGTTTAATTCTACAAGTGATTTTATACAGTAATTTTTCATTATATACAAATTTGTACACATAGTCTAGTACACTAAAGGTGATGGACACAGACTATGTAAAAGCTCACAATTGAAAATTATCATACACATTCATAGATATAAATGCACACACACACACACACACACACACACACACACACACACACACACACACACACGTGCGCGTGCGCGTGCGCGTGCGCACACACACACACAAATATAGACTAAAAATTTGATAGAGATCTAGGAAATTATCAGTTGTATTTACATACAAATATATACATATATACGTAAGATTACTGCTCTAGTTTACATATTAAATGAAGAAATGTATAAGTTTGTATGAGGGTGCTCCCCTGCCCCTCTCTTACTAGGTATGGAATGCAAAATAAATGATTGATCAATCCTTTCCGTTTCTTAACCACAATCACTTTTTTTGAAATAAAAAATTATATATAATAAGAAATATATTTGATTGATATGTTTTTTAATAATGTATGATTCCTATCTAAAAATGATCTTAGCTAGAAGTAATTGTAGAAATTATATGTTGTCATGGATATAATGAAGTTTTGGTATCTGGTTAATAGAAAAAACAAACGAGAGAAAGGAAGAACATGAGCAGCTCATCAAAAAAGTACAAATTGTTTTCGATATGTAACACCTAGCCACAAAATAATTGGCAAGGTGATTATTAAATTAAACATTTTACTACTCTTATCATACAAGATTTCTATAGATAAACCTATGCAGAACAAATTTGGACATGTAAAAGAGGATCCATGGCCTAAAATATATGCACCACTTTCCTAGGGTGGAATATATATTTTATAATTTGGATTGCAAAGTCCTGAGCAAGACCGAAGGTTTTCTTAGCTCCATTCTTTCCTACCGATGTCCGTGGTGAATGGAGAAAATTTATAAATCTTTTAACTAATTAATAAAAATATTATGGCTTCGGTCTTTTACTGATAATAAAAAAAGATTAGTGCTTGTGATATAGATTATTAAATTTTATGGACATAATTTGAGAATATTTATATGTGAATATTATTTTAAACATGAATATTAATTTTATCTTAAGTATTTATTTAATGTGTTTTCATATTATGTAAAATAGACAAATCTAAATTAGTAGTTTTATCCAATTTTAGAAGTGACAAAAAATGTTTATTTTTTTATGGTTTATAAGACTAGTATTAATAGATGTGGAATAGTGGTTTGACCATTTATTTTACCATGGAAGGTATCAAAACCCATGGGATTCGCATGTGCAATCACATACCCTATATTAATAATATGTAAAGAATTTTGGAAAACTTGTGTGGCATCTCATGTGTTGATATGTGACATGAAAAACCCTTAAAACTATTCATTCTAAACTTTTTTCATTGATTCTTTCATTATAGAAGCTTGCAGGAGCATAAAATTCTTGTCCATGAATCTCACTAAGAGGATAAAATTGAACACTTACTATTCTCCATATTATTTATTTTTGGACGAAATAGAAAATGAGCCTGGCATTTAGATAATTATTAAGTTGCTATATGCTTGTTGTTTTAAGATGTATAACATAATTTCCCTATTGATAAATGAGTTTTGTGTGTGTGTGTGTGTGTGTGTGTGTGTGTGTGTGTGTGTGTGTGTGTGTGTGTGTGTGTGTGTGTGTGTGTGTGTGTGTGTGTGTGTGTGTGTGNGCGTGTGTGTGTGTGTGCACGCACGCGCGCGCGCGTGTGTGTGTGTGTGTTGAGGAGGAGTGCCCTCATGTTGTTTGTGGGGTGGGAATGGGACCAATCCCTCTATTTTTCACTTTTTATTATTCTAAGCCCTATCATGACTTCTATCATTTAGATGTTCTTACACTATCCTTTTTTAAAACTAGATTATTAATATTCCTCTTGCTTTAGTGATGGTGAGATCCTTATATGTCTTTTTGCATCATATTGTTTGGTGGAGAGAATTATCTTAACATTGGTATTTTTTCATTATGCTTACTTGGAGCCTCTCACAAGTTGAAGTAATTGAATTTTAACTAAAAGGGGGAATAGATAACATAGTTAATTGTATATATCTTTCATTAATAAATATATCATCTGATATCTTTCGAAAGAACATGTTATTAGTTAAAGTGTTGTGACATGAACTTTTATTTTAATGTGAGAAAGTTGTCACATGAATGTGTTTTATATGTCTCACACTTGTGAGAGAGAATTTTTCATTTTTTACATGAATACTAAAAGGGAGAGTGAAATTCATTCAATAATTCATAGACTCCAAATATTTTAATATATGGTGGAAAGTGTATTGGTATATTTGATTTATAAATATTTTACCTGTATTAAATTTGTTAGTTTTGTCATTATTAATGTAAATCAAAAAGAGAAAAAATGCAAAATTCTCTAGATCAAATTTGTGAATCGCAAGATAGATCTCTAGTCAAAATATAGATCCATTTATGCAAAGAAGTCTCAAAGTAAAACAAATTAAGTGTGAATTAGAACTATTTGCCCATATTAATATTAGACTTTAACATTTTAATCCCCTATACATTTAGTTCTTTAAATAAAATTTATTTTTTCCATTTATCTTTTGCACCTAAGTATTCATTTAACTTATACTTAAATTGCTTGTCTTTATTTAATCAGCCCAATTTGGGATTATTTTTTTTACCACTAATGTAGATAGTTTGAAACAGAGAGAGTATAAATTGGTGTTTATTTCTAGGAGAAAAAAAAATAGAACATGACAGAGAGCAGAAATATAGAACGAATATAAAAGCTAGTCTTAAGACATCTAGACTTTGAGAAAAGCTGTATACGACGCCCTGCGATCAGCAATGACGAGTTGCAAAGTGTCCACACTGTCGAATGTCAAAAGACAAGTCCGCAAATCGGAACGGAAGAACGACGCAACACAAGCGCATTTAGAGAGGCACAGATCTTTGCATTGCTGGGCTGTGAAGGTCGTTGAAGCATTTAAAGCGAGGTATTTGTTGGGGTAATAATCGACGCCCTTGACTTCCACCATCTGCTGCCCTTTTTTTCCTGCGCAAGACAAGTTGAGCGGAGACTGAAGGGAGCAACCCGCATCAGGCTGAAATGGCTCTCGCATTGTAAACATGGCGGCGGGACAACTGCACTGGCCGTTGGAGCAGACGCCGTACGGACCGCAAACAGAAGGCAGGCTACAATTAAAGCACGACGGGAACAGCTCGTAGTCTGGCGTCCATACCTGAGGATTTGATCCCATTATTCCCGTAGTGGGTTTTGACATATACGCTCGCAGGTTCCCGTCCGAATCTAATCTCAAAAAACGCATTCTAGATTCTCCTTGGAATGTATGAAAGGGCAGAGTTTCTGAATCAGCCGTGGGGAAACAAGACGACCCATTACTGCTACTATTAGTAGCTCTCTCCCCTACTTTGGCATCGCCTATGTTGCCCATAGAAATCAGATCTGCAGCAAAGACTAACTGCACCATGAACGATCCCGACCCAGAAGTGCATGGACTCTTTATGTATTGATAGGAGAGACCAGGGAAGGACCATGCCCAGTAAGGCAACGAGTGGGGAGAAGAATAAAGCACAACGCCTCCTTTCTCGGCAACCAAAGAAAAACGGCCCTCGGAAGAATTGGTAGGAGAGGCATTGCTTACGAGCTTCTGCCCGGTTCTGAATATCTGCCCGATCATGAGCGTATTGGTGGGATGCTGCCAGCTGGACCAGATAGTGGTATTGTCCTTCGCCAGATCTGAGTTGGTGGTATTGTAGAGCGCCCAATTGCCCGTCTCCTCCAAATCCATGGACTCTACGGACCCGCCGGAGGACCAAACTGCGGCGCCGTCAGAGTCCAGGAGAGCCAAATGGCCCTGCGCAGTACGCAACAGCTTGCTGTTTTCCCCCACCGGATTGTTTCTGTTGGCGCTCCAGATTTCTGTGCCCTTGGGCGATGACGGCGATGAAAAGTATGGATTGAAAATGACTGAGAGAGTGAACTTGCCGGAGTTGTTGTGGTCCAGAAATCCGAGGGCGCAGTCACCGTTGGGACTGGTAATCTGTTTACCCGATGTGTCCACTGCAATTCTGAAACTGCCATCCAACACAGAACGTTGGGGTAACGCTGCAGTGTTGGAGAGCAGGTAATTCTGAGGCCATGTGAACAACGCTGCACTTGCATCTGTTGCCGCCACCACCAACATTAATATTATCACAGCATAGCTCAGCTGCTTCGTCATAGTCGATATGGTCGTCAAATGTGCTCATGCAAGTTTCGATGGAAGTAGAGGAGGGGGGAAGCGCAATTTCTAGCTGCAGGGAATTGGTATTTACGAATAGGTTGGTATTGACCGTCGAATTCATATGCATACAGCCATGCTTAGGCTGGCATGGTGAGGTTACGTGAGCGTCCCACTGATTTTAGAATGAGTGACAACAGGTTGTTACTTTTTGCGCTTTCTCGCTGCCTTTCATTGATTCTTAACGCTCTGGATAAACATTAGCTCAATCTAGGCTGGTCAAACCAAATCCATACATAAAAGTATAAATTAATCTTAGATTAAACAAAGCAAAGCTGGGTAGTAGTAATGAACAATAGATATATTAAAGTTAATCAATTGATAGATATAAGTACCTTGTTTACAATGGATGTGGATGACAAATTTAATAGAATATAACTTACAATGATGTAATAATAAAAAATGGGAATTCTTGGGTATATTAGTTTTGTATGATTAGTTAATTGATTTTTATAGACTTGTAATTGTTTATTGTTCAATTTTGTAATTTTAGATCTATATTGTGGTTTCTAGATCTATATTTAAGTTGATAAGTCTCACACTTTTGTTGTTCAATTTACTTCTAAAATATAGTCAAGTAAATATCTAGAAATACATTAAAATTTTATTGAAATGACTTAATGGTTAGAAATATCTAGATATACCTTAAGAAATTTATCATATCATTAGGATCAAGTACTCCTATGTCAACCCTTTATAATCACCCACTTTATAGAAGTGGTAAAATGAGCATCCAATAGGAAAGCATGCAAATGTCCTCAGCTGAAGTTTTTGATACAAATACACTCTTTTTAGAGCTACAATTAAAGTGTTCCTATAATGAATGTTATTTCAATGTGAATGAATATTAGATAATGGTAGGATACCAATTAATATCTATCTATGAATTCATTTCAATATCGTTGTATATTAATAATCACTTGAAAGACAAATCATTTGTTGTTGTTGTTATATTTCAAATCTTCCCTAGTTATTTGTTGAATATCAAAAAATTTATTCTTTTGTACTCCATGAAGTTTCATCTCATTTGGTATTCTTTTGATAGAAAAGTTTGGAGAAAATTAGGTAGTCTAATTTCGACATGGTTTTGTAGATTTTTGGGATATTTGGGGAGTATGAAGTTATAGATTGGTTTCTATTATAAAATAGGATTTTCAAACCTATGTATCTATTTGTCATATCAACACAACTAATGTCTCTCTTTGGATACCCTTTCTTTTCACCTCATCATATGACAATCCATCTAGATAAAATAGACGACATCAATCCCTCCATGACCCTCATTTTGTGACCTCTCAGGATACCTCATTCATGCTATTAACCATTGTTTCTAGGGTTTTCACGAGGGATGAGTGGTGCTCCTGATTAGAGGACCTCAACCTATTCACAAATATAGAAATCTGGGCATTGTTTTATGTCAGGCGGTTGATAAGATCATCTTGTGTCGCTTGTACATGATCTAATTGAGGATGCGGAGGGTTTAGGGTTGGCAGTGGTTGTTCAGGACTAGCAGTTTGAAGATTTTGTGTAGGTGGAACATCGCCTTAAGGGTTTTCTTGTTGCTCATGTTCATTGTTTTCAGGGTTTGCTTTTGTTGGTTGTTCGGGAGGACTAACTCTGGATAGATAAATCTAATGAGAGGAATGACGAAAGAGGGAAAACCTAGTGGGAACAAAAATCCCCCTTCAAAATTATTAAGAGATGCAACATAAAATATTTTGTGACAAGAAACATGTGGACATCTGTTTAATGATAAATCTCATAGTGTTGAATAAAGAGACTCCTCTGAAACCAAGATGAAGATCAGGATTAAATTGTATGAGTGCCCCAACAACACTACTCAAACAAGGAGTAGATTACAAACAAAGACAAACATCTCTCAATCAAAGATACAAAAGACAATAATCAGCATAGGTGGCCCCAAACAATGAATAGATACAAATGACACATGTACGGCTGACCCTAATGACACTACTTAAACATACAATAATAAATTGCTAGTTTAAAATATAGGTAGTAGTTATCTATAAAATTGATCAATTATAGAACCAAGGAAGCATAAACATGAATAGTAGAAAACCTCTCCATAATATTAAAAAGAGAGGCATGACAAGTCCACTGATATTGTGTCACTAAAGCGGAAATGAAGACAAGACACATGAAAAAGAGCATGACCTTGGCCTATCTGTGATGAAGAAGAATGTTCAACCTTTATTTCACTGATTGATCAATACAAGCCTCTACTTGTGAGCTTAACCAGAGTCTGTGGATTTCATTTGAAATTATCATATGATGTATAAAGAGAAAAAGGCTGAAAAATCCATTTTGTCAAGATAGAATGTTCTATACCTGCAAAAAAATAAATGTATGTTAGATAACTGAGAGGGGGGTGAATCAGTTAGCTCTAGTTATCCTATAGTCCCAAATTCTCCTAGACGTATATAACAAAAATTTAAAATATATAAATCAACTTGGTGAAATATAAAATATGATCTCAAACTTATCTTCAAACTCATCTACCAAATAGTCTACCAAGTAGTAGTAAAACAATTACTGTGATTAATGATCAATGCAAATAAAGTAATGTGTAAAGAAAAATAACCATCCAAAACAATCATACACATTAACACATAGATTTATAACATGGAAATCCTGCTAAGGGAAAAAACCACCTGGGACCAGTAACCCAAAATATTTCACTCTTCTGAAGTGAGCTCAGTTAAGAGCCAACCCTCTTAAATATTATAGTGCACACTGTTAAATGTGACCTAGTTAGAGGATTTATCACTAACAGTTCTCCCTTGATCAATCATTCACTATGGGGTCAACAAGAAAACAATAAACATTCATTGAATGTCATAAAAAAGACTTTCAAGTCCTACTCGGTTAAGATATTTTTCACATAACAATGGTTAAACTGATACAATAATGATCTTATTCAAATACAAATCTATTTGCAGATTTTCAGATCTATGCTAAGTACATAAAACCTCTAATCAATTTGTTCACTTCAGTTCCTTTGATTCTTCATACTCTGTTCTGCTTGGTAAATGCTCTTTCCTCTATCACTTGGTGTTGTCTGTAGAATTTCTCAGTTATGTCTTCAACCAGTTTGATTGGTCATGCATGAATTTCGCATGTGTGTGCATCATTATCTTAATGAATTTCTTGTCTCTTATATAGACATCATAGCACATTTAATTTCTATCTGATGGGGAGGTCACCTTGCTCTGAGACTCCTACTCTCTTTTAGGAATCTCACCTTGGATCCTATTCCCTTCGAGATCCTCTAGACTCACTCTTGAGTCTCTTAGGGTTACTCACAGACCCTAACTAGAAGGATTTCTATACTCCCTCTCTCTGAGGTTTCCTACCCACCGAAATGTCTCACTCTTCACCTTATCTTTCTCTTCATGACTGAATACAATCAGTCATGCACCTTATCCTTCTATCTCTCTCTCCTACAAGTTCTCTAGCCGGACCATTTAGCTCGCCTAGGACTTGTCTACAATTCTGAATAGCCTCTTCTCAATCCCAAACACAAAAACAGAAATAAAATACATGAGGGATGCTTCTTGACAGTCACACTCCATAGGATGGATTATCATAGTAAAAAATCATCCATGAGGCTTAACTGAATTCAAAATCCTACTCTACAAAAATCTGCACACAACAGAAGAACACACAGGAACTATTCTTTATTGAAAGTCTGAAAATTACAAAGCAAACTAAAATCTTCTTTGCTAGTCTACTCAGTCTCTAACTCCTCCAAGCCCCCTACAATGGTTCTTTCCTCCATTCAATATCTCAGCCTGTTCTTGATTTGTAACCGTTTCTGGTTACCTGTCCGCCTGAGGATCCTAACTACCTCGGCTCTTTGTATTCCTCTGCAACTGTCATCATTCTCATCATCAGCATGGTTGTCAATGTGGACAACATTCTCCTCCATGTCACTGACTCTTCCACTTCCCTCAGCGATATTGACTAGTCAACCTATTTTCTTCCTTTGTGCGTGGCATCATAACTCTTACTCAGCTCGGTCAGACATTTGCACTGCTTCGAATGTTAATCACATAGTCGCGAGTTATAATCACTATGCATGTTTTGATCTATGACCTTGCGATATAATGCTTGTCGCGCTCTCGCAACACTTATAGCCGAGCTGCCAATTGCCCTGCGAGTACGTGATACATTGTTATCGCGCACTCGTGCACTTATAACTTAACCGTCTGTTGCTCTACGACCTTGCGATACAATGCTCGTCGCGCTCTCGCACCTTATAAACTTAACTACCGGTTCACTTTGCGACTGTGCGATAAGCATTGTCACTTCATCACGAACTATTTCCTACTAACCGCTGATAGCCTTCCAACTGGGCGATGAGCTGTTGTCGCGTAATCGCAACTGTTTCATACTAACCGCCGATCCTCCCGCGAGCTTGCAATACATTATCATCGAGCTATTGCATCAGTTTCAAACTGACCACCCATCAACTCGCGACTATACAATACACTAACATCACGTTCTTGCACCAGTTTTCCACTTAACCTCCCATCAACTCACGACTGTGCGATAAGTCTAATATAACCGGTTCCCACTAGACAGTCACCGTAACTTCCTAGGTCTTTTTGACTTACACTCCTACTTTTGTGCTTAGGAGTTAAGAAGCTGTTAGGGTTTGGAAAACTGTGATCTGCTCCATTGATCACTCTGCAAATTACTAGGGCTTAGAGTGAGAAACCCTAGGGTGCTCTGCACCATACTCCCCCCTCTGTGAAGGAAGAATTTAGTTTGAATTAGTCGGCAACAATGCCAAACTAATTCCTTGTTTTCTGCAGTCTTCTTCGTCCATCCATGTCGCTTCTTCTTCTGGTAACCCTAACCATTTGACTAGGTATTCTTGGTATACCCTTCGTCTGGTTGTCTTCTGAACTCGTGAATCCAAGATTTTCTCTGCTTGCAATTTGGACTTATTCTTCACCTGTATATCTTGAACATCTTTTCCTACTTCCATCTTTTGAGTAGTCTTAGGTATCACTAGTCCTATGTATGGAATCAAATCCTGCACATTAAAAATAGGTGACATTTCCAAATTGTTAGGTAAATCAATTTTATAGGCATTCTGCCCATATTTCTCCAATATCTTGTAGGGACCTATTCTCCTCATTTGCATCTTAGTAGGAATCCCCTTCTGTAATCTGGCTTTGTTCAGATGTACCATTACCAGATCTCCAATTTGAAATTGTACTTCTCTCCTTCCTTCATCAACTTTCTCTTTTAATCTTTGATTTGCCTCAATCAGATTCCTCTTCACTTGATCATGTATCTCCTTCATAGACTGTGCAAAGTCATCAGCATGTCCACTTATCACTTGCTGTCCCTTTAACTCTCCGAGTTCACAAACTCCACGTGGCTGTATTCCATATACAATCTGAAATGGGCTTTTCCCTGTAGTCCTGTTAACACTATCATTATAAGAAAATTCTTCCTGTGGTAACACTTGATCCCAGGCTTGTCCATACTCCTTTGTTAAGCATCTAAGAAAAT
>MU224190.1:3148531-3165933 GCA_018584345.1 Thuja plicata | reverse complement strand
TTTTCTTCTACCTTCAGTGCCAACTGAAAACATTTTTGCACCATAGTTGGTGTCCACAAACTTATCTCTTCTTGAATGTTTTCTCTCAAACCACCCATATACCGAGCAACTTTTACTGCTTCTTCTTGCACTCTTGCCCTCAAACATAGTTTATGAAATTCTTCAGTATATGCAACCACATCCAAATCTTTTTGTCTCAAACTCTGCCTCTTTCTATGAAGCTGAATCTCATAGTCTTCAGGGAGATAATTCTCTTTAATTTTTGACACCATAGCCTGCCAATTTGCAATAGGATTTTTACCTTCTCTCTCTCTTTCTTCTTGGATGAATTTCCACCAAGTTAAGGCTGCTCCTCTCAATCTATACTTAGCAACTTTCACTTTCTGTGCTTCAGTCACTCCTTCACAATCAAAATGATTCTCCATCCCTTCAATCCATTCCATTACCAGTTCAGAATCCATTTTTCTAGCAAGTACTGGTACTCCGTCCAATGCCTTTCCACCTAGTGCCTTGATAGCCTTCAAGAATGGTTCTTATGGCATAGGAGGGTCTAGTTCTGGTATAACATCCTCCTTTGCAATAGCTTTTCCTTTACTGGAACTCTCTGCTTCTCCAGCTACTTTATCAGCAATATCCTCTAGTTGTTTTCTCATTAACTCTAGAGTTTCCTCAAGGAATCTATTCCTTTCCTTCTACTCATTCACCTCTTTAGCCAGCTCTACATTTGTCACCATGGCTGATTATCCTACTGATTCCTCAGTACTTTGAAACATCTACAAATTTCAAACCCAAATCTTTAACTGGGCTCTGATACCAATCTGATGGGGAGGTCACCTTGCTCCGAGACTCCTACTCTCTTTTAGGAATCTCACCTTGGATCCTATTCACTTTGGGATCCTCTAGACTCACTCTTGAGTCTCTTAGGGTTACTCACAGACCCTAACTAGAAGGATTTCTATACTCCCTCTCTCTAAGGTTTCCTACCCACTGAAATTTCTCACTCTTCACCTTATCTTGCTCTTCATGACTGAATACAGTCAATCATGCACCTTCTCCTTCTATCTCTCTCTCCTACAAGTTCTCTAGCCAGACCATTTAGCTCACCTAGGACTTGTCTACAATTCTGACTAGCCTCTTCTCAATCCCAAACACAGAAACAGAAATAAAATACATGAGGGATGCTTCTTGACAGTCACACTCCATAGGATGGATTATTAGAGTCAAAAAGCATCCATGAGGCTTAACTGAATTCAAAATCCTACTCTACAGAAATCAGCACACAACAGAAGAACACACATAACACACAGGAACTATTCTTTATTGAAAGTCTGAAAATTACAAAGCAAACTGAAATCTTCTTCGCTAGTCTACTCAGTCTCTAACTCCTCCAACCCCCCTACAATGGTTCTTTCCTCCATTCTATATCTCAGCCTGTTCTTGATTTGTAACCGTTTTTGGTTACCTGTCCGCCTGAGGATCCTAACTACCTCGGCTCTTCGTATTCCTCTGCAACTTTCATCATTCTCATCATCAGCATGGTTGTTGACGTGGACAACATTCTCCTTTGTGTCACTGACTCTTCCACTTCCCTCGGCGATATTGACCAGTCAACTTGTTTTCTTCCTTTGTGCATGGCATCATAACTCTTACTCAGCTCGGTCAGACATTTGCACTACTTTGAATGTTAATCGCATAGTCACGAGTTATAATCACTATGCATGTTTTGATCTGCGACCTTGCGATACAATGCTCATCGCGCTCTTGCAACACTTATAGCCAAGCTGCCGATTGCCCTGCGAGTACGCGATACATTATTATCGCACACTCGCGCACTTATAACTTAACCGTTTGTTGCTCTGCGACCTTACGATATGATGCTCATCGCGCTCTTGCACCTTATAAAATTAACTACCGGTTCACTTTGCGACTATGCGATAAGCATTTTCGCTTCATCGAAAACTATTTCCTACTAACCGCTGATAGCCTTCCGACTGGGCGATGAGCTGTTGTCGCGTAATCGCAATTGTTTCATACTAACCGCCGATCCTCCCGTGAGCTTGTGATACATTATCATTGCGCTGTCACATCAGTTTCAAACTGACCACCCATCAACTTGTGACTGTGCGATACACTAACGTCGCATTCTCGCACCAGTTTTCAACTTAACCTCCCATCAACTCGCGACTGTGCGATAAGTCTAATATAACCGGTTCCCACTAGACAGTCACCGTAACTTCGTAGGTCTTTTTGATTTACACTCCTGCTTTTGTGCTTAGGAGTTAAGAAGCCGTTAGGGTTTGGAAAACCATGATCTGCTCCATTGATCACTCTGCTAATTACTAGGGCTTGGAGCGAGAAACCCTAGGGTGCTCTGCACCACTATCCTTTATATTTTTTGCTTAATCTCCATCATTGATTTTGCCACTTAAACCTTCCTCGATAGTTGTGTCAAAAATACATTTCAATTGTCTTTGTCCGATCATCCTTGAATTTTCATAGCAGTTTGATCATCATAAAAAACCTTATACATTACCTCGGAATCATCAATTTTCTAGCTCATGATTTTAGTCGGCCTTTAGTTTTTTTTATTTCTTTCTCAATACCGTGATGTGCTGGTGATCCCTAGCTTGGTTAACACTGTGCTCGGTATACACTATATTTACTTGGTGTTCACAATTACTTGGTGTATACATAACTCTTCAGTTACTGACAACATAAACTTTGTTTGTTATAGATCTTTAATCCATAATAGATGTTTGATACCACAATGATAATAAAAAAAAGTTGACATCAATGACAACACATTAACTTATTAATGTCTATTATCACATTTGTAACTTGGTTGATCAACAAAAAAATGACTTCAAATATACAATCAATTGTAGTTCATCAATCTCTCCCTTTGGCATTAATGGAAACACAATATGAAATACGCAATATGGAATGCCATGAAATACCAAACTTATGTTCTACAACTATATGCAAAATATTGTAGCTCTCCCTAGATTGTATATATAATATGTTTTAGCATTAAAAACTCACCATGCAGAATATCCCTACAGATTTGACTCTTTTCAATCATTCTTCTCCCCAAAATTGATAGATATATCATTTCTCTCCCTTTCTCTTTTCTCCTTTTCTCCCTTGCAGTGGATAGATATTTCATTGAATCTTCTCTCCCTTTGAAAACAATGCCAAAAATAAATATGCATCTCTTCATTAGCACAAAAGTATCTCTCATTTCTACTGCAGGAGTGTAAGTACCTTGCAACGTATTGATATGTCATTGTCAGTCTAGTTCAGCTTTGCATGAACATGATTGATGTTTTGATTACATGTAGTTTGATGCAACCTCCTAGTCATCTTAGTGACAGATAGACAAGGGATGAACCCCTAGTCTATTCCTTAAGTACTCAAATGTATCCTTTGGTAAGGGTTTAGTGAATATGTTAGCTAGTTGTTCTTTTGATTATACATATTCCACTGTAACTTTCTTTTCTTGTACTTGTTCCCTCAAGTAGTGATATTTTATAGATATATGCTTTGTTTTTGCATGCATCACTGGGTTCTTTGAAATATTTATTGCAATAGTGTTATCACAATAAATTACCACTTGGTCAGTGATCTCTTCATTCATTCCTTTCAAAATTTGTTTTATCCATGCAATGTTTGAACAATTTGCTAAAACAACAACATATTCTACTTCTATAGTTGACTGAGATATGCATCCTTGCTTTTTAATTATCCAAGTAACTAATCTTTCTCCCACAAAGAATGATCCACCAGTAGTACTCTTTCTTTCATCAATGTTCCCTTCCCAATCAACATTTGTGTAAACTTTTAGTTCAAATTTTCCTTCTCTCTTGTACCACAATCCATAATCTTCAGTGTTCTTCAAGTATCTAAAAATTCTCTTTACATTAGTCATATGTGATTCTTTAAGATTAGCAAAAAATCTTGCTACAATTCCAACTACGTGCGCAATTTCTAGTCTAGTGTGTACAACATATATCAATTTTCCAATCATAGATCTATACAATGTCTCATTCACTTCAGTTATCTTATCTTCTTTTTTTCATTTTGCATCCTGTCACCATAGGTGTTCCAACTAGTTTTGAATCCTTCATCCTGAATGTCTTCAATACTTCCTTGATGTATTTGGATTGAGTAATGTAGATGCCTTCATCCTATTGTAAACTTTTAAAACAAAGAAAAATTTTGATCTCTCCAAACATTGACATTTCAAATTCTTTCCTGATTTCATCAGTGAATGATTTGCATAAGTTATTATTTCCTCCAAATATAATATCATCAACAAAAATTTCAGAAATAAGAGTCTTATCATTATTTCCTCCTTTCAAATACAAATTGTTGTTATCACTTGTTCTAACAAATCCAATACTGATAAGATATGAGTGTATTATTTCATACCATGATATTGGTGCTTGTTTCAATCCATACAAGGCTTTGTGTAACTTGCGTACCATGCTTTTCTGAGTAGGATCAAAAAAACCTTCATGGTGTTCAATGTATACCTCTTCTTCTAGTATTCCATTCAGAAATGAAGATTTAACATCCATTCGATATAATTTGAATCCTTTGTATTCAGCATAAGAAAGTAATATTCTAACTCCTTCATGTCTAGCAACGGGTGCAAAATTTTCTCCATAGTAAATACCTTCTTCTTTTGCATACTTGCATGCTAGTCTTGCCTTATTCTTGGTTGCATCTCCATTCGTGTTCAATTTGTTTTTGAATATCCATTTGGTGCCAATGACATTCTTATAACTTAGTTTCGGTACTAATGTCCATGGTTTGTTTTTCTATATCTGCTCAATTTCTTCATTCATCGCATTAATCCATTCTTCATTTTCAAGTGCATCTTTAACAAATTTAGGTTCAAATTCACAAATCAAACATGTGTTGTCATTCAACTTACTTTGTGTCATCATGCTAGCTCTTTTATCTCCAATAATCTAATTTCGTGGATGATGTCTTCTTATATATTTTGCAAGTATAGGTTTAGTTATTTTTTCTTCATTATGTTCACCAGTTGGTATATGATCATGATCTCTAGTTGTAACATCTTCATGATTCTTAGTTGGTGCATCTTGATGCTCGGTAACATTACCATGTTGGTCGGTAATGTTAGGTACTTTCTCGGGCAAAGTGTCAGGTTCTTCAATGTAAACAAATCTACTATAGTCTTTTGGTTCTCTTTTTCTTTCCTCATCATTTTTCTGAGAAAATTCCTCAACTCTTACATTTGCACTTTCAATAATTTTGTTAGAAGACTTGTTTAAACATTTATAAGCTTTTCTCTTAGTAGAATATCGTAGAAATATTCCTTCATCACCTTTTGAGTCAAATTTCCCATTTCTTTCATCTTTTAGAATATAGCATTGACTTCCAAATATTCTAAAGTAACTCACATTAGGTGTAATTTATAAGGTGTCTTGTTTGTATCTTTCTTCAGTCATACTCGGTTCAATGTCTATACATTGGTACTAATATCTTCCCTCCTGTATACTTGTGCAAAATTATTTTCAATCATCAGTGTTCTAGAATAATCCATAATTGATCTATTTCTCCTTTCACCATTCCCATTCTTCTATGGTGTTCTCGGTATAGAGACCTGTCTCTTATTTCCATACTCATTACAAAAGTTAGTGAAATCACTAGAAATAAATTCTCCTCCTCTGTCAAATCTTAAACATTTCAGTTCTTTACCACTTTATTTTTCCACTTTAGCTTTGTACCATTTGAACATCTTAAATGCTTCAGATTTTTCTTTTAAGAACATGGCACCCATCATTCTAGAGTAGTCATCAAAAAATAAAATAAAGTATATCTCACCATAATAACTCTATGTTCTCATTGGTCTACATAGGTCTGTATGAACTAATTCCAAAATATCATTAGAAGAGAAATTTTTTCTCTTAAAACTAGATTTTGACATTTTTCCCATTTGACAATTCTTGCACATGACATGGTCAGGTTTAGATAAGCTTGGTAAGCCTCTTACTTTTCTTTTCTTACTGATCTTAACCATGTTGTCAAAATTTACATGACATAACCTCTTATGCCACATCCATACATCTTCATTCCTAGCATTCCAACAAGTATTTTCATCAGTGTCAAGATAGAATACATTACCTTTTGATTGTTCTCTAGTGCCGATCAACTTTCTTGTTTCATCATAGATTCTAGCTTTTCTGTTTTCCAATGCAACTCGGTGACCTACATTATTCAACTGTGAAACACTCAATAGATTATAATTAAGTCCTTTCACCGGATATGCATTCTCATATTTGATCTTATTTTTTAGCAATATAGTCCCTTTTCCTTTCACTTGACAAGGTGTATCATTTCCCATTCTAACAGATCCACCATTATAATGGTCAAGAAATTCAAATTTTTCTTTTATCTCCAGCCATGTGATGTGTGAAGCCACAATCAATAGCCCAAATTTCATGCTTTCTAACTTTAGAAATAATTGTTGTTTCAACAAACCTTTGATCTTCTTCTAAATATTCTTTTAAAGCTACAAATACTGTCTCAATGTCTTCATCAATGTCGGTGTCAGTGTCTTTATCTTTATCTTCAACAATATAACATGCCTTCTTGCCTTTGTCTTTGTAATCTCAGTTACTCCTTCTGTCATACTTTCAGTTACTTCTATATTTTTGATCATCCTTTCTGTCATTGGATCTTTCATTTCTTTCATCACATTTTCTATTAGGGCATCTGGCAGCAAAGTGTCCAATTTCTTTATAATTAAAGCATATCAAAGGTAGTTTACCTTTATACCTGACTTTACCTTTGTGAAATCTTCTAGCCATTAATGATTCAAGTTCATCAAGTTCTTTATCATCACTGTCATTGTCACTATCATTTCTTATTATGTGTTTGTTACCAGATTTGCTAATTTTTAGAGAGGACATAAATGCATATTCAACAAAAGGAACAACACTATTGTCAAAATTGTTCAGCTCAAATGAAGTCATTCTACCGATTAGACTATCAACTATAATATTGTTTCCAGGTACTGTTCTCATTTCATGTATTATAGAGACTTTAATAGAATAAATAGGAAACAAATTTCTAAGAATCTTATTTACAATAGTGTCTTCGTCAATAAGTCCACCTACTCCATGAATAGAATTCACAACCTCCTTGATTCGATTGTTGTACTATGTTATGTTTTCTCCTTCTTTCATTCTCATGTCATCAAATTTTCCTTGGAGACTTTCAGCTTTAGCTCTTTGCACATTTGTATCTGCTCCATAAACTAGTGTAAGCTTGTCCCACATCTTCTTGGCTGATGTACATGTCTTGACATCCTCAATTTCAGCATTAGATAGTGAAGAATCAAGTTCTACCATCATAGTATTGTTTTCATGTTTCTCTCTCATCTGATTAATAGTCAAAGGTCCAGTATGTAAGATGAATTTAGTATCTAGGTATAGTGCTATATCATCTCCAATCCCTAACAGGTATAGTCTCATTCTACTCGTCCATATTGAGAATTTTTCCTTGTTCATCTTAGGTGCATCTCTCTTATACATCTTGTGATCTTTAGCTTAGGTCATTGAAAAATTTCCTTCTAAGCAGTCTATGCTCTGATACCAATTATTTATGATTAAGTTAAACAGGTTTTACATGGTTCCTGAAACCCGAAATAGAGTTGAAAATATAACAATACACCCAGCGTTAAACAAAACATAAACTAAAGACAGGACAAGCCAACAAAGGCCAAAGCAAAAAAAATAGACCATGTAAAAAAGAAAATAACATAGGGATAGTGAAAAATACCAGGGACCCTCAAGATAAGTCCACCATCAGGGTGGTCGCCTTGGCGTCAAGCAACTCTATATTAGAAGTTGAATCTTTGATATTCTGGAGATCGATCATCATATCCTTATCCTTTATCTTCTTGGTTCTGGCTCTAGTTCTCTTGTCGGGACCCTGATCAATGTTCTATTCTATCTCCACATCCATGTTGGCCGTATCCGTCTCTTCTAAATTTTCCTCCATCTTCTCTATGATAGTCTTAGTGTGTTCTTTGGATTCTTTGAGGATATTATAGCTCTATGCCGCTATGTTTTTAGGTTAGCTTCGACCCTAGTCATATTGTCCTCCATATTTTGAACTCTGGTGTTGAGATTCATCTGTTCCTCTGCATTGCTATCAGCTTTAGCCTTGTCTGTGCCTTTAACCCCTTTTTGAGATCCTCCACTTCATGGAATAGCCATTTAATTGTCCTGTAGTTATCTAACATGTTATTCCTAGTGTTTTTGAGCAAGTCCAGCTTAAATTCCTTGGTGTTATCACTAAGCACCACCATTGATGGGTCGATAAGGTCCTCCAACTTAATCCGACCTCCCTTGCCTTCAATGACCTTGAGGTTTATAATTTCTCTGGTAATCCCCATTTTGGCATTTTTGACATTAAAGTCACGCAATCCTATAATCTTCCCCTGTTCGGCCATATAACAGTAGAACTCGCTTTCCTATCTATCATCATTCCCCATATTTTGGGGTTGAGAGACCTAAGGAGAGGGAATAGTGTGATTATTCTCATGGTAATCATCCTGGAGCTTCCTCTTCATTTTGTGGTCCAAAACAGGGGAAATTCTATGGATCTTTTCCTCTAGATATTTCCAGCTGGTGCTCTCTTACCTGTTCATATCCTTTTTATTTTGGTGTTTCCCCTTCGTGGACTGCCTTCTCTTTCTGCCTTTTCTGCTGTACATTTCCTCCTCACCATCCTTATCCATATCTTCCTCATTATCATTGTAATCCTCCTTAGAAGAGATAACCATGGTGTTATTTTTTTTAAGAGGGGTCACCTTTTTTATTTTTTAGTGGTTTTCTGACTAACTCTATGATTCTTAGAAGACAAACCCTGATTTTTATTTTTAGTTTCATACTCATCATAATCCTCAGAATGCAGACCTTCTCTAAATTCAGTCTTTGAAGGAATGTATTCAGAACCAAAGGCCTCCATCTGATCTTTCTGAGCCATCTCCTTCCCCTGTATTTGGGTTTTAAAGTACTCGGAGATTAAAAGCAAAATCCCTTCATGCAGGGCAGGGTTAGAAATGGCCTTCTCTCTAAACCCATTAATGTTATCATTTATAGAATCATATAAATAAAAGGGTATAGACACCTTCATTCCATGGCAAAAATGTTTCAAGAGGACAAAGTGGTAGGTTCAAATTTTGTCAAACATGGTATCTAGTGTGATGTAATATATGATCACTCTTAAAACAAACCTCCACAATATTTTCATCCCTCCAAGAAGATAGTGGTTTCTGACTTTGGTAAGCACTTTCTTTTCTTCCTCATTTTTCACATAGTCGTTGATCGCTAAATTTGAAATTTTTCATTCTTTATAGAATTTATTGCCAAAAATAGGGTTACCCATAACTACAGAGATAACCTCCTCAGTCACCATAAAATCTCTTCCCTCAATCTCAATACTGCCTTCATTCCAGCTTTTGACAAAAAAATTCATCACAGGAGGTGTTGGTGCTCAAATCAATAGATTGGATTTCCTATGGAATTGACAATCCAATGATGGGAAACCCAAGTTATTTGGCCAACTAAAAAGTTTAACTTTGGGGAAAGATTGAAACTTTTGTAATTTTGGCTTTGCAGAACAAAGGCTGGCAGGCCTACACCTTAAACTTATCCTTTAAGGATTTTTACAGTAGATAATGAACACTTAAATCTCTCCTTCACAAGTATGGAAAGTTACTTTGAAAGGAATCAAACTGTAATCAATTGTAAGGTAAAACTACAAAAATGAATTCTTTGTGAGATTTGTAAAGAATGTTTTGTAAAAATTGTGTATATATAAATGAATAGATTTTAGAATATCTCAACAACACAAAGCAATAAATCAAATTTCTATCTCCAATAGCAATCAGATCAGTGCCTATATCAACTTGGGCAATAGAGTCAATCCAACATTCAATCCTATGTACAACTTTGCAAGATGGTATTCAACCATCAACTATCTGAGTACTTTAGATGCAGAGAAGATTAAGGTATGTATTATATCCTTGCTAGTTTAAATGAGTTTAAGTCCTATGGTTGGGAGACCAGATGAACAAGAAGCCAGAAAAAAATTAAGTTATCACACACTTCTTGATATTCAAACAATGATATGAGACAATAACTCTTTTGCATAAGCAACTCAAAGACAACAATTGAAATTCCTTCAATAATTGCAAAGGACTAATTGAATGAGAACTAAAACCTTGAACCAAGAGAGACAGAAAACACTTATCTTTTATTGATTATCAAAAAAAGGTACATAAGAATCCATGTTCAGTTGTGATCAAAACTAAAACCTGACTGAAAAATGATAACAGTAAAAAATGTCACCAAAGACTAGACCTCTCTCTTGCATTGATCCTGGTATCCTTTATTTATATGAATTTCAAAGGATGCGAACAAGCTTCAGATCGATGCAAAGATTCATCTACTAAACCTAATCCCTAAAATCAACAACTGAACAACCATAATTACATTTAAGAATGACTTATCATCCTTATGAACAGTTATTGACCAAAGCAATAATGTAATCAGAATAGTTTATTAAGAATCTATTATAAATCTCTGATAATATCTTTAACTTCTGCAAGGTATATCAATGGAATTCTATATGTCTTTGATCTTTATCTTTTATCCAAATCGCTTCATTTTCATTTCATTACTTGTGAAACCCTGCATGCGGACAATGTCGACATATCAAATATTAATCAAAACCCTTAGTCGATGAAATAAAACAAGTAAACACAAATATATCCAATTCATCCGATGCCACTTGGGCTTTTGTCCTTTTTAATCCATCTGAGATACGTGGCATGCTCTTGCAATGTCTTGGTGAATAATATCCGTGCATCTTGTCTTTAAGGCTTAATGAAAGTCGTAGATCATCGTTGTACTTTAGCTGTCGATTCAACCTATCTTCATTCAAATCCTTTGGTAGACCCATGACACGTGTTGCTTCATTGTAATGGCTTAATGGATAAATTACATGCATCTTTTCATCGCGAATGAATGTCAATCATAGATGAGACGTGAACTGCATCGTTGAGCTTCTAACTTGCATCACTTAGTCTTTCAGTGGGGCCAGGACATGTATTGATGAGGCATAATGGCTTATGTGTTAGATGTCAATCACTTTATGATTAAGCAATCATGCAAACCGTCTAATCAAACTTAATATGACTACTCTTTACTTTGACCCCAATTTTTATCTTTAAACTGTACTTTGACCTTGGGTTTATAAATTCCCTTTAATTTCCAAGTCACGAGATCATTCTTTTAACCTCAGTTTTAATACGAGACTCAGCGACTACCGTAGGATCAAAACCAAGCATCGGATAAGATTGACGGATGTTGCTGAGTCTCTAAATGAAAAAGGCATATTCCATTTGATCTGGAGATCTTGTGATTAAGAAAGGTTTTCAAAAGTGCCACATAAATAGAATATTCCCTACCATAGATCATAAAGTAATTTTAAAATGAATACGTAGACTACGAAAAAAGGCCAACAGCTATAAATATGAAATCAAATATATGCAATCCATTCAAAACATGTAACATTGAAAATTTAACAAGAAAATGCAAGGAATTAGATAGGATAAATGCATAGGGAAGAATTATTACAATAATGAATTATGAATGGAAGGAAGAAAAGAAATCATAAATCAAAATAAAAGCTACAGAAGACACTTCCCTGAATCATTTAGCCATTCAAATTTGATCTAAAAATTTGGGTTCCACCAGTGGGTATTTCTGGAGATGTGTGTTCATACTTGGACACAGCAAGATCTTAGCTATCTCTGGAGAAGAACACCAAAATAGAGAGAAAGAAAAACAACAAGAAGGTAGAAACAAAAACTCTGAAATAAAAATGCAAGGTTAGGAATACTTCATCTTTTTAGGAGAAGAATGGTTTCAAATATTGAGCATGGGTTGGAAATTCTTGAATATGACCCTCAATATCTTGTAACAAGTAACACTTTTCTCCTGCATTATCAAAAATTACATAGGGTCCAAGCCATAAAGCTTCAAATTTTCCATGCTATCGCTTATCTTGATCTTTAGCATTCCACTTTAACACCCAATCTCCTTTCTGAAAGTTTCTGTCCTTAGTTCTCTTATCATGTAACACTTTCATCTGCAACTGCTTCTTCACATTCTCTCTTTGTGCGTCTCTTTTGATTTCATCCAATTCCATAAGCTGATCCATCCTACTTTCCATGAAGTTCATTTCTTCTAGTTGTTCTTCTCTGACAAATTTATATATAGGAAGTAGATTGTTCAATACTAATCTAGCTTGCTTTCCATAAACCAATTCATAAGGGACAAATCCAATGGATTTTTTAACCGTTATCCTATATGCCCAAAGTGCAAGGGGTAGTTTGGAATCCCATGCCCCTTTTTTATTGCTCAACATTCTCTTAATGATTTTCATTATGTTCTTATTACCTGATTCATCTTGACCATTCCCTTGTGGATGGTAAGGGGAAGAATATGACACGTTAATACCATAATTACTATAAAATTTAGAGAATTCCTTGCATCTAAAACACATACCATTATCACAAATAATTTTTCAAGGAACACCAAATCTTGTTAGTATATTTTCTGTCAAGAATTTTTTAACCACCTTGCTTGTAGCTTATCTACAAGGTATGACCTCAACCCATTTAGTGAAATAATCTATTGCAACAAGAATCCATATATGTTTCCCACTGGAAGCATTAGTAATATCACCAATAAAGTCTATCCCCCACATTTGGAAAGGTTCTTTAGTGGACAAAGATCTGAGGGGTAATGCACCATTATACTTTAATTTCCCTAAGAACTTTTGACAAACTTCACATTTTCTAACATATGTATAACTATCTTTAAAAACATGTGGCCAGTAATACCCAGCATGAAGAATTTTATGGGCATCGTTGAGCTTCTAACTTGCATTTCTTAGTCTTTCAATGGGGCTGGGACATGTCTTGAATGGGCGTAATGGCTTATACATTAGATATTGATCATTTTATCATTAAGAAATCATGCAAGCTATCCGATCAATCATAATATGACTTCTCTTTACTTTGACCCCAGTTTTTATCTTTAAATTGCACTTTGACCTCAGGTTTATAAATTCCCTTTAATCTCCAAGTCACGAGATCATTCTTTTAACCTCAAGTTTAATATGAGACTCAGTGACTACCGTAGGATCAAAACCAAGCTTTGGATAAGATCGACGAATGTCACTGAGTCTCTAAATGAAAAACTCATATTCCATTTGATCTGGAGATCTCGTGATTAAGATAGGTTTTCAAAAGCGCCAAATAAATAGAATATTCCCTGCCATAGGTCATAAAGTAATTTTAAAATGAACACTTAGACCGTCAAAAAGGGCCAACGGCTATAAATATGAATTCAAATATATGCAAGCCGTTCAAAACAAGTAACATAGAAAATTTAACAGGAAAATGCAAGGAATTAGATAGGATAAATGCATAAGGCAGAATTATTGCAATAATGAATTATGAATGGAAGGAAGAAAAGAAAGCATAAATCAAAATAAAATTTGTAGAATACACTTCCCTGCATCATTTAGCCATTCAAATTTGATCTAAAAATTTGGGTTCCACTAGGAGGCTTCCCACCGTGAAGCCTTTTGATGAAGGTTGAGATGCCGCCATGTTGAAAGTAGTTCCAAACCTTGGTTCGTCTCCTCCATTTTTAAAAATCTTTAGCAGGCTCCCTTATATGTCTTTCCCCTCCCATTGTAAGAAAGAAGTTTAGAAACACAAACAAAAAGTAACCACAGAGAAGACCTTTTCTCTCCGAGTTGTTCCGGATAGTTCTACTTCTTTTACTTGAGCAGTACGTTTTACCAATGCAACTGGGCACCCAATAAGTGTGTGGGTGTGATTTGTTATCATTTCCTTTCCAGCCTATCTCATACTTTCAATTAAAGGAAAATTCATTACTATTCAAAGCATTAACAATCATGATTAATGTTAATAAATCCCTCCTTCCCGTGGATTCAGTCATAATCGATGAAATCCAAAGCTTCACGTGGGATGTCTCCACCGTTAAGCTCATGATTCTGCCTATCAATTCTCACCACCAAGTTGGAAAACCAGTCAGCAACTTGGTTGCCTTCTCTATACACATGGGATATATGAACCATATCAAAGGTGTTAAAAAGGTAACAAGTTTCCTCAATCATATTGGCTATATTCCACGATGGTGGGTGAAGAATATTAAGCCAGTTGATTATGTTACGTGAGTCACCTTCTAACCAAAGTTTTTTGATTCCCAAGTCATGAGATAATTTAGCCACTTGGAGGGCAGCATTAGCTTCTGCGTAGTGATTGGTTTGTGTGCCCAATGGAAGGCTGACAGTAGCGATGCCTTGGCCAAAGCAATTTTGAATCACTTCACCACTTCCCATCTTGCCTGGGTTTCCCTTGGTCACACCGTTAAACTTGGCTTTAGACCATCCTTCTGGAGGACAGCTCTAGCCGTAGTTCTATCTTTTATCTATGGTCTTCTTGGGATCTGTTGAATTATGTTTACCTGCAAAAGGATTAGTATTCCAAAAAGAAACAATTTTTTCCAACAAGGCATGGTGTATCTTCTCATATATGATTTTGGGATTGGCATTACAGTCCCTGAAGATGCGGTTATTGCGCTCTTTCCAAATTCCCCAACAAAGGTGAGGAAGCACCCAAGACCAAATTTTGTAAAAGGCGGTGTTCTTGAAGGTCAGGGTCCAGTGGAAGAAGAGGTCCTTAAAATAGGAAGGGAAGCACCACTACAAGCCAAAAAGAGACAGGAGATAATTCCAGACAGACCTAACAAATGGGAAATGGATAACAAGGTGGTCCACATATTCAGCCTGGCTCTGACACATAACACACCTAATGGGGATTGGGATACCACTCTTTAAAAGGTTATCAATAGTGAGAATGTGATTTTGAAGTAGAAGCCACTAAAAGACATTAATTTTAGAGATAAGGGAAAGTAACCAGGCTTTAGACCAGAAAGGTGTGGCTTCCTGATGCAACTATACATAGTAGGCAGAGGCCACCATGAAAGAGCCTTTAGGGGAGCCTTCCCAAATCAAAGCATCTCGATTATGGGAAAGAGAGATAGCATTCACAGCAATGAGTAAGGGAGATAAATCCTGGGAAATAGAGGATAGATCCACCCAAGAATTACCCTCTCTATAATTACAAACCCTATCCCCGAATTGTGAGGTGCATTACTCCTTCCATAAGTTAAAGTGCTCTTTATCTTTCAAGGGCCCTAACAGTAACTAATTATCTTTCCAAAAGCTAATAGTTTGACTATTTCCTATTTTCCATTTCACCTTTGACTTGGCAAGATCTTTGGCATTGAGAAGGCCATTTTAGATAAACGACCCTTTCGAGATATTATTACAATCAAAGAAATAGCTTAAAGAAGCATTGGACATGTATTTATCCTCGAAGAAATCTCTCCATTCCCCTTTACCATGGAAAATCTGCCAAACCTGTTTAGCTTGAAGCACCTTATTGAAAGGCCTAATCCTCCTGATACCCAGTCCTCCATCCCTTATAGGGAGGAAAATTTTGTCCCAAGCAATCAAAGGGAAACACTTATGCTTGTCCACCCTAGACCAAAGAAACCTTCTTTGGATTTTTTCCATAGCATCTACCACTTTAACAGGGATATAAATGAGGCTAATGGCATAAGAGGGAAGGTTTTGAAGAGTGGACTTGACCAAAAAAAGTTTGTCCGCTTGACTGAGAGTAATTCTCGTCCACCCTGCCAATTTTCTATTGAATCTATCAATGAGTCTGTTCCACAAATCTTCCAAGGTTTTAGCTCCAAGAGGGAGACCCAAGTAGGTGGAGGGGAGGGAACCAATACCACACCCCAAGATATCTGTCATTCTCCTTTGTCTAGCCTTAGCTATTTTAATAAAGAAGAGGGAGCTCTTGCACCAGTTGATAGATTGTCCCGTGGCCCTAGTATAGGAATCCAGTAAGTGTTTAACAACTCTAGCATCATTAACCGAGGATTACCCTCCTAAGATGGTATCATCAATGAATTATTGATGAGAGAAAATGGAATTACCAGATGACGGTCTAATGCCTTTCAATTCCCCTGAATTCCTATGGGCATAAATCGATCTTCCCAAGCACTCAGCCAAAAATATGAAGAGGATAGGAGATAGGGGATCCCCTTGTCTTAGGCCCCAAGAAGATTTGAAGAAGGCAAAAGGAGACCCGTTAACCAAGACCAAAAAAGAAGGTGAAGAAATGAGATGATGGATGATCAGGCATAATTTACTATTAAAGCCAAAATCTCCCAACGCTTTCATCAGGAAAGACCAGTCCACCCCGTCATAGGCTTTAGACAAGTCAAGATTTAGGAGGAATCCTTCCCTCTTACCTACTTCTAAAGAATGGATCACTTTGTGCACTGCCGTAATGAAATCTAGAATCTGTCTTCCAGGACTAACATATCCTGACTCTTGGTGAGCAATGATATAGGGAAGCACATGAAGATTTCTGATAGTAATGACTTTGGAAATAATCTTATAGAAAGAGTTACATAAGCTAATGGGTCTAAAAATATCCATAGAGTCCTCCCCCGAGACATTTGGAATAAGAACCAGAAAATTAGCATTGAGTTCTTTAAGAAGATTTTTGGAGCCAAAGAATTCCTGCACAGCTTTGACCACATCAAATTTGATAATTTCCCAATACCTGTGGAAGAAAAACATGAGGAAGCCATCAGGACCCAGGGCCTTGTTAGCAGGGAGTGAATCCAAGGCATTTTTCACTTCATCAAGATTAGGAATAGCACTCAAGGCTTTGTTTTGGTAATCTGTTATGATAGAGGGAATGTTTCTCAAGAGTTCCTCCTATTCTTGATCAGAGAGGTGAAGGTATTTTGAAAGAAGGGTGTTAAATAAATCCACAGTGGCCGAAGAGATACCTTTGTCATCCTGCAAGATTTGGTTCGCCCTTCTGATGCTACTGATTATGTTGGCTTCCCTTTTGTTTCATGGTGGACAAATGGAAGAAGCGAGTATTTTGGTCCCCTTCCCTCAACCATATGGATCTGGATCTCTACTTCCAGTACATTTCCTCCTTACTAATCACAATATGATACTCCAAAAATAGAATTTTTTCTTGATTTAGATTGTTCTCATCATACTAGTCTCTCTATATTTCCTCTTGGATAAGATTGTTGCCCAAATTTTCCTTTTTTGTGCAAATTGGCCTGGTTTGTCCTGTCTTGCTTCATCTGTCTTGTTTCCCAGGGTTCATGTCTGCTCTGCTTAAACCCTTAAACCCTCAGTCTTTCATGCAA
>MU224190.1:3118123-3139240 GCA_018584345.1 Thuja plicata | reverse complement strand
GAATATTCCTTCTATGTCTCGAGACTTAGCGATTTCCTCTTAGTCGGGTTGTCGCTTGATATCATATTGTGACCTTTTAAAAATGAACGGGACCCACTTCAGTCGGGTGATCGCGAGAAGAAGTCAGAAATCAAAGAAAAGTCTTCTGACCTCGCGATCTACTTCATGTCGCATGATCGCTTGATCCAGCCATCACAAACAGTTAAGCTTTCTTTTCAGTCGCGTGGTCTCGTGATAAAATGACAGTTAAGAGATAACACTTCCAACCTCGCGACTAACTGTTTGATGTTAGTAAATTTTACTCAGTCATCGTGTCGCTAGAATGGCACGATGACTCAGCTTTCCCAATGCAAACAGATGGACCAGTGGCTGTGTGACAGGTGGCATATATCAGGTGGATGTGGGTCCTCAGTCGCTTGATCACGTGAAGAAGGAAATTGATCATGCGACTTCGAAACTTAGTATTCTTTCCCTTCAGTCGCAGGATCGCTGGATAATTTAAGGGCATGCTCAGTTTTCAAGCGATTAAGTGCCAGCCGTCCGATGCAAAGCTCAGAAGATCCAACGGTGGACATGTGGTCGGGTGATCAAAGTGCCCTACGAGAAAAGTACTCCCGATTCAGCGCCAAGGGTAGTCGCATTGTCGCTGAAAAGGTTAGGGGCACATGCTGACTGATAAGAGGGGTCCCCGACTGTGCAACGAGTAGAAAATAAAGATGTCATCGCGCAGTCACCGAGCAGTTCAGAACAATGGAAAAGTGCTTGCGAGTGTGCGACGAGAAGAAAGCAAGGCCTTGTCGCTCACTCGCCGAGCAATGGACGTGAAAGGAAAATGGTCTGCAGGTCTGCGACGAGCTGAATGAAGTGGTAGTCGCGCAGTCGCCGAGCCATAAGGTTAAACAGAATGCTGCTCGCGAGTGAGCGACTGTATAAAAGAAGGAGCTCGTCGCTCAATCGCCAATGTTTCTAGGACATCAGAGACTTGCTCGCGACTGAGTGATTGACAGGAAGAAGGGGCCTCGTCGCTCACTCGCCGAGCAAGTAACATAAGGAAAGAATGACTTGCGACTGTGCGACTGAAGGGAAATGATTGCTAGTTGCCCAGTCGTTGTTCTATAAAGGTAAAGGGTTTTCAGTTCGCGACTATGCACCGAGGAAAAATAAAGTCATCGCGCACTCACCAATGAATGAAGGTAAATAGAGGGCAACTCGCAGGTACGCGATGAGTTGAGAAAATGGTCATCGCTCAGTCGCTGTACAAATGAAGAATAGGGGGAATGGCTCGCGACTGAGCGATGGATGAAAAATAAAGAGCTCGTCGCCTACTCGCACAGAAATGAAACAAAGAGAAAAGCCGCTTGCGACTGCACGATCACGGAAGATGCAATGAAGAACGGAGCTCGTCGCGTACTCGCCCAGAATTCAGAGGGAAGAAAGATTAGGCTGCGACTGAGCGATTCAAAGGGATGAAGCTGTCATCGTGCACTCGCGCATAAAGATGGAAACAGATTAAAGCCTGGGCGAGTAAGCGACCAAACAGAGGATGATGTTGCAGATGAAAGAAGAATGGCTCGGGGGTGTTTTTCTCTGTTGTAGAGGGTTTTCCAGAATAATTCAGAGGGTTTCCAATTGCAGAAAGCCATGCACAGAGCAGTCAGCCAAGGTTTGGATAGATTTGTTGCAATGTCGGTGGAAAGGAAGAAGTTTTAGCATGTTGCAAGGAAGAACAAAGTTATGACTAAGTTTCCAGAAGTGCCACGAGGAAGGAGAAGAAGTCCTGGGCAATGATAAGATGAACACTTGGCCATGCACTGTTCACAGACAAGAAAGACAGTTATTGCAGAGAATTATAGGTGAACAGGTGTGCATGGCTATTCAGAGTGAACGTAAATGCTGCTATCCACCATCTACCAAATCTGATTTTCAATTGCCAGATCGAGGAGGAGCATGAAAATATCCATGAATATCTGTTTTGACTCGGTCATTCTCGACCGCCTTCTCTCTCTCTTTTCCTCTCTCCTGTGTCTTAGGGTTAGGGTTTTCTAGGACCATCTGAAGCTTGTTGCATCCTAAGGGATCCCAAGATGGTCTGAGCCCCATATATAGCAGAAAAGTTGCATTTGCAAGGGTCGGTTCTTCTTCCTTTTGTGCTTGCTGTCCTTGTAGCTTTTTGAGTTCCTGACAGAGACAAAGAGATTTTGTAACCCAAGAGTTCATTTTTATGCAGAAGGCATGCTCTGTGACATTTCTTTGTCCTTGGTATATTTTTGTATGAGTCTGTAACTCACTGTGAGAAGTAATATGCAGAGTTTCAATTTTTGGATCAATTTGTTGGATTGTGTCAACCTTGTCTCTTTTCTGCTTGTCTGTATGTATTTTGATTATTGATGGATTAACTGTGGATGAATTTATTCCTCTTAATCAGTCCTTTCACAGCATCTACTTGTAGAAGAGTATGTTTGCTTGCAGGTTGTAACTAGTGTTCTATTGTTTAAAGTTGTTAACTGTGAAGAAGTCTTTCCTTTTAACTGGTTTACTCATGACCTTGTTATGAAATATTGATGCATGCGTATACAAGAGACTTGTGTTCTACTTGCAATTCAGAGTTAGTTGACCCAGGGGTTTATTCTGTGTATGTTATGTTTTCATGCCAATTTTGGTGCATCACCTAGTAGGTAGTTTGCTTTCAGCCATTTCCCTTTCAAGCACTCCTTCTATCCCTTTCCCTCAAAAGTTTTACTTTCCTGTTTAAGAAGAAAATTAAGGTGATTATCCAAGAGGAACCAGCCTAGAACCTGGAGGTCTCATCTCAGTTAGCATAGGTCCCACAACCTGGAGATGATTCCCTTGTTATACTGGATTATCAAGACCAAGAGAGCTTGAGATCAGAGGCGCAAATTCAGTGTATAACAAAGATAGAGGTCAAAGATGGCCTCCCCTTTAAAGGAGAAAATTTCCCCAAACTCCTTATTCTAGAGCTTAATATTTATCTTGACATTTCTATGTTTTTTGGCTACTCTGAACATAGCAGATCCTCTAACATCAATATTCCACCATTCCAAAATCTTGTTGTTTATGTTAGGATGTGTGGTCCACATCTTTTCAAATGTGAAGGGGAAATTTTGTTTCTTAATAATCGGGTCAAGAATAGGAGATAGAGGGGAATGATCCGACCCAATCCTCACTAGAGCAAAAAGCTTTCTATTGTGGGAATTCAACCAATCAACTATGATCAAAGATCTATCCAGCTGGACTTAGATACACTCTTTCCCAGTTCTCCTATTGCTCTAGGTGAAATTTTCCCCTTGAAGATCCACATCGAAGAGGGCTTGATCATTGATAAAATCCATGAGATCCTGCATACTTTCCAGTTTAGGGATAATCCCTCCCTATTTCTCCCCTTCTTTAATAGGGGTGTTAAAATCCCCGATAATAATACATTTGAAAGATCTAAAATGGAAAAATTGCCTCTAAGTTTATCCTAGTAAGATCTTCGCCCTATTTTAGAATTAGGAGCATATATATTCATGACATACCAACTTTCATTATTCTTAATATTAGTGAGATTCAAAAGCAACACATTACCTTCTTCATAAATAATATCGGCTCTCATAATAGAAGAGCTCTACAAAGTCATCAAACCTCTAGAGGCACCCTCCAAACTCATAGAAACCCTATCCATAGCCTTGCAAAACTTAATGCCTTCCAATTTTTCCTTTTCATCTTAGTTTCCTAGATTAGAATGACATTGGTTCTATGATCCCTTATCATATTCCTAATTAAATCATGCTTATGTGGCCCATTAAGACCATGAATATTCCAGGATATTAGCTTCATTTATAACTAGAAGTGCAGGTTGCCTGGATGGTCTTTTGGGTTCCATCCGCTATGTTCTTATAGGATTCTTCTTGCCGGATTTGGCTCTATTTTTTCCACCCTGGAGTTTTCATTTTAACACCCAGATCAGCTTTTTTATTACTCCTGGTTGCTACTGGGGAAACTGGGGAAGGGTCTATACTACTCTTTTTTTCTTGACTGTTTTTCCTTCACCCTCCTTCCCTTCCTTGTGTTTATCGATGAGTTCTTCCATTCTTGTGAACGACCCATGAGAAACTAAATTTATCAGTGCTTCCATTTTCAATACCTGCTCCTGATGATCCATCTTAGGATTAGGTAACACATGAGTGTTCTCACTCACCAGAATGTTATGTGCTGGCAAGAAAACCCTGATCTCCTAGGAAGGTTTAGGGCATCTCAGGGCCAAAGAAGAAAGGGACAATGGAGACCCTTCTTCACAGCCCAAATCTTCCAAGGTTTTAAAAATGGTTCCTTAAGATACAGGTTCTACTACCTCAAATGGAAATAGCTCCAAACACTTCAAGACAATGGCTAAGCACTGTATGGGATCCTCCATATGAGCATTGGTGGATAATTTTGTTTCTGCTTGCTTTCTCAAAATAGGGAGATCAGTAGATAGGTCCTTTTTCCTCCAAAATTGGGAAAAAATAGCTAAGGTTCCCACTTGGGGGTTCTCCAAGTTTGGCGCTTCAGGAACTTGGTCCTTAAATTTTCCCCCTGACTTTTGGGATTTCCTAGATTTTCCTTACCTAGAACTAGGAATTTCCTGGCCATATGCTCTACCTTCTTTCAATGAAAGCAAGCAAAAGGAATACTTTCATATCCTAGTTTTTGTAATATTTTTCCTAACTTAGAGTGAATCTCTATGACCTCTGGCATATCTTTCCCCTCTTCCACCCCTATATAGACTATGGCATAGGTAAGGGACCTTGTATCCACTGTCACTGTGTCAATCAAAAGAAGCTCTCCAAAGGATCTAGCTATTCTAGCATAGACATCTTTGAACCAAAACTCCAAAGGGATCTCGGGAGCCTAACCCAAACCAGCGCTTGGATATAAAAAGAATCGTTAAGGTCCAGATTAGGAGACCACTTATGCAAAGCCAGAGATGATTTCCTAATAGCCCATGCCCCAGCACAAAGGATCTTGGCATATTCTTCCTGGCAATAAAACTCAAAGGATAAAAAACCCTTTTCCATGGTTTTTATTTCAACTTGGCCCTTTAGGTTCCATTTTTTCTTGGCAAAAGATCTGACTATATCAATATTTGGCCTATATCTAGAACATTTTCCCACTAAAGTGAGAGACATAGTAGCAATATTGTGGTCAATAAGTTTGTCTGGCAAAAAAATGGCATTCTTTCCCTTTTCCTTATCAAATAGGTCTTTTATAACTGGAAATAGGGACTTGCCTGTGGCTTTGATTGTGAAAAGGTTGAGCAAGGATGGTGCCAAGTAGAATCCTACTTGTCACAATGTAGAGCCTATGACTATTCAAATGTATGCCCCTTTGACCCCACCTCCTCTTTACCTGGATCCTTCTATCTGTCACGTGGGACCCCATCCTTGTTTGCTGTGTCTTCCTTTTCCTGGCCTGTAAGAGGGCCGCCATCACGAACTCCCATAGCAACATCTGACACCTACGAATCATTTTTTTGACCTTCTTTCAAATTTAAGATTCCTCCCGCTCCTCCCATTATTTATGAATCTTCCATTAAAAATTATTGTTGACTAATAAAACATTATCTATTTTTTGATAAAACAAGAAAAATAATGATTTATTTGCTACTCCAATACTAATTGTTAGATAACTGAGAGGGGGGGTGATTCAGTTAGCTCCAACTATCCTACAGTCCCAAATTATCACAGATGTATATAACAACAATTTCAAACATATAAATTAACTCAGTGAAATATAAACTATGATCTCAAACTTATCTTCAAACTCATCTACCAATTCGTCTACCGAGTAGCAGTAAAACAATTATTGTGATTACTGATCAATGCAGATAAAGTAATGTGTAAAGAAAAATAACAATCTAAAACAACCATACACATTAACATGGATTTTTAATGTGGAAACCTTGCTAAGGGAAAAAACCACCTGGGACCGGTAACCCAAAATATTTCACTCTTCTAAAGTGAGCTGGGTTAAGAGCCAACCCTATTAAAGGTTACAATGCACACTGTTAAATGTGACCTGGTTAGAGGATTTATCACTAATAGTTCTTCCTTGACCAATCATTCACTATGGGGTCAACAAGAAAACAATCAACATTCATTGAATGTCATAATAAAGACTTTCAAGTCCTACTCAGTTAAGAGATATTTCTGTAATAATGGTTAAACTGATACAGTAATGATCTGATTCAAATATAACTCTATTTGCAAATTTTTAGATCTATGCTAAGTACATAATACCTCTGATCAATTTGTTCACTTTAGTTCCTCTGATTCTTCATACTTGGTTCTGCTCATTAAATTCTCTTTCCTCTTTCGATTAGTGTTATCTGCAGAATTTCTCGATTTTGTCTTCAACCAGTTTGATTAGTAATGCATGAATTTTGCATGTGTGTGCATCATCATCTTAATGATTCTATTGTCTCTTATATAGATATCATAATGCATTTAATTTCTATCCTTTCAATTTTTCCGCTTAATCTCCATCGTTGATTTTTCCTCTTAAACCTTCCTTGATAGTTGTGTCAAAAACACGTTTCAATTTTCTTCATCTGATCATCCTTGAATTTTCATAGCCGTTTGATCATCATAAAAAACCTTATCAATTACCTCATAATCATCAATTTTAAAGCTCATCATTTTAGTAAGCCTTTAGTTTCTTTTTATTGCTCAGTCAATACCGTGATGTGTCGGTGATCCCTAGCTCAGTTAACACCAGTTAACACTATGCTCGACATACACTATATTTACTCGGTGTATACAAAAATCTTCAGTTACCGACCATATAAACTTGTTTTGGTCTAGATCTTTAAACCATAATAGATGTTTGATACCACAATGATAATAAAAATAAATTGACATCAATGATAATGCATTAACTGATTAATGTCTATCATCACATTTGTAACTTGCTTGATTATCAACAAAATGATTTCAAACATACAATCAGTTGTAGTTCATTAATGTATTCTCCTTCCTAGCTCCTAAGCTCTGATACCATGTAGAATTTTTCAGCTATAGATGCACAAGAGATCTAGCTAGGAAATAAGGAAAAAAACATATCTTGTAGAAATAGAGTAAAAATAGAGCAGATCTGATAGAAAAATAAATTCAATATTTTCATTCCATAATAATAATTACATTTCTTGCATATTTTGTACAATAAAAACCACCTCTTAAACAAGAGTTTGCGGATTGCATGTTTTATACAATACAAACCACTGCATAATCAACAATTGCAAATAAATTGATTAAATGAAAGGAAGAGGGATTCTTAACTATACTAATCCTTAGTTAACTTAGTGCTAACAAAGCATGTGAAACACATGCACCATAAATTAGTGCTGAAAAGGAAGTTTGCATGTGCTACCACATGCTCATAACCCTTTGTATACCACTCTTTGAAATGTTGTGCATAGCCATAGCCATGACCTCTTATGGTTGTGATGTTTGATCTAATCAAAGAAATATTCTTCTTATTCCTTTCAGTGGGGTGGGAGATTGGAGATTCAAATTTGAAATTTAAGTGTATTTTGCATTTCATTTATGATGTGTGTCACATCTTCCACACAAGAACAGTGAATTTAAATTTCATTTATTTTATACAACGGATTGCTAACTCCAACTATTTGTTGACTGTGGTGGTTAAAAATTGGCTAACAAGAATAGAAATGAACATTAGAGATAATAATAGATTATGAGGGTCCCAAACAATTACTAGTGTTAGAGTGTGTTGATTAAGTCAAACCATTGATATCCACATTTCTAGAATGTACCACTCTTAACTATTAACTTTTGCATTATTAATATTATTATTGTTCAAGTTGCACAACAAAAATATTCTAGTAATGATGTGATACGCAGGTTTGGAAAACAATTGCCAAAAACATATAAAAATATGCAAGTTAAATCTAGAAATGAAATTAATGATATGAGCAACTATATAGACACATTATAGTCATTTTTTGGAGAGAAATATTGTTGAAATTATTTGATCAAGAAGAGGAAAGGAAACAATCAGATATTACTATGGTGACTTGGAAAATATAAACCATCATTTTTGGTGGGAAAGTATTAATAGCCTATGAGGAGTTATTCTATCGCACAATCAATGAAGGTGCTTGGATAAAAAGGTCTATACATATATCTAGAAATAGTAAGTTAGAAAGTTCAATCATGTTTGTTGCCATTTTTATAATTATTGTTATAAATCATAGTTGGCAAGGTACATGAGATTTTTATTCATCATGGACATTAAGTAGTCTTTTTTTTTTTTTTTCACTTTGTGTAATAAATTTTAGGTTTCTTTTTTATTTGTTGTAAGTTTGGATAGACAAGTTTTAGTAATTTATAAAAAAACAAAATTTCTTTTGGGAGTTAATAAATCATTAGACCTCCTTAACTAAACTATATTAAAATGTGTATATGGGTGCCAGCAAGATGTTCATACCACTTTTTGGGCAAAAAGTGGAAGTGTTTTTCCTGTTTTTCAAATTTTCTGTCAATTGATGTCAAAATTTGACGCACTTAGAGATTGAATCTCAGAAAAATTCACTACTAGAAAATGTAGTGCTCGGAGTCTAGTTTTCAAATATGTAATTTTTTTGAATACCGACATGGTAGAAAATACATGTTAGTAGGCATTTTTAAAAACCCCTTTTTCAAAATGCATGTTTCAGGACCATACCACACACGTGTACGACTACCCTATTTTAAAGTAAATAAATAAATTTTTGTAAATCCTTTTTGGGAAAGGTACCTAAAACATCAAAGATTGATGAGAATATTTTTTTTTTTTTTTGTTGTATTTTTTTTATTAATTTTAAATTGACTATAAAGTACATTTTTGAAACCTCTGGTGCACGACCACCATAATTTGATGAAAATTTCACTTTTTTGAATTTTTTTTAAATTTTGAGGGAAATTATATGTAGAGTGATGTCATATAATTCATTTTTCCAAAAACATAAAATAAAAAAAGCTATTAAATTTTAGTTAACCTTACTATTTCAACTTTAGGTACCACTTTGGCATAATAAATATTTTAAAAATACTCAAATTAGTCATATCACTAAAAAAATTATATTTTTATAATCTGTACAATATGAATTAAAATGGTTTTTCATTTCGTCAAAAAATTCATTCGGGAAGACCTCTAAAAAGCTATGACAAAGCGCAAGTTTTATATATCAATGCCTTAGCCATATTTTTGCAAAGTCAAGCATAGGCTTGGTGGGACCAACCCTATCCCAAAACAAAAACCAAGGCAGAGGTACGGTTCCCGCTCCTAATTTTTAGAAATGGGTGCTCATTTTGTTTTGGATCCTTGAAACAGAAACAGGCACCTGTTTAATAAACGAGCGCCCATTTTATAAATGAGTGCCTGTTTCTATTTAAATAACAGGTGCATGTTTCTGAAAGAGCCATTGGAGACAAAAAAAAAGAAGACTGTGGGCCTGATCTCAATTATCTTTGAATATTTAATCATTTCTATGACATATTGATACAGCACAAAGAATATTTTAACCTACATTCTCTTTTTTGTCTTGTTCTGGATTTGACAAGAAGGGATTAATTTGAATTCAAATTTTGGTGCAAATATGGGATCAAAGCAATGCAAAAAGAGGAAAAGAAAGGTTCTGACAGCTGATGAGGTTGCAGCAAATAGAGAGGAGACAAAATGACAACGAGAAAGAAGAGCAAGAATTCAAAAACTAAAAAATCCTGGAGCATCGAGTTCAACAATCATTTCAGAAGAGGAGAAGAATGAGGACACCATGATGGATGCAGAGGTTGAAGAATAAAATACAATAGGAGAAAATTCAGGTGCATTTTCTAATCAAGTGTTGGATATAGGTATGTCTTCACAGCCAAATGAAACTTATTCTGATAAAGAACTTGATGTTTTTGTATTAGCGGGTTACTCTTTAAATCATTTAGTTTTTCTTCCTGAAAATAGAGTAACGGATTATATTGCACATCAAACACCACAAATTAGTAATGTTAATTATAATGATAAAGGAAATGAATGTCAAACCCCAATTGAAAGTGAAATGTAAACCCCAATTGAAATCGACAATCAAACGACAATTGAGATCAACAATGTGGATGTAGACATACAAACACCAATTGAGAAAGAAACGCCCAAAAATGATAATGAAATGAGTGAAAATTTTCAAATTAAAAGTGATGTGCTAGATAGTGTACGTGGTTTAGTTTCATGGATACAGATTAGGACACACGCAAGTAAATTGTTTAGAGAATTTTTTCATAATAATAAATTTGGGTTTCAATGTCAAATAATGTTACAACTAATTAAAATGACTAAAATGTGAAAAGTGATGAAGAGGTTAGGCATTTATGTGAAATATAAGAAAAAGGTTGAGTCTCTAAAACAAGTTGTATCAACTGTTGCTAGTACCTTTGACACAATCAGAAAGAAAATTCTTTCTAAACATAGGAATGCGGCACGATGAGAAATAACAACAGCTTTAGTAAACAAAACTACTTGTGATAAAAGAATAATGACAAACATAAGTGGATATTTTAATATTCATCGTCAAACTTTAGCAAGAGTTGTAAAGAGAAGAGTTAACTTTGAAAGTGATCTGACAAACCATTTGTGAGGCTTTAGTGGAAGGCTCCTGAGGTCTGACATGAAACTTACTGGTGAAGTCAAAACTTTGATTGAAAATTTTTGGCATGATAATACAAGAGTATCACCTAATGCTAGAGATGTTCTTCAATTAAGAGTTGGCTCAAAAATTCATGATCCACATCCAAAACATCTTTTGGATATGACTCAAACTGAATTGTATAAAAAATTTGTGCATGTTAAGGTGTTAACTATTTCTATTAGTGAAAGATCTTTTCAAATATATAAACCATGGTATGTAAGGATTAACAAGGAAAGAATAACGTGTTGTTGCAAAATTCACGTTCAATTTTGTTATCATTATGATGTATTTTGATCTATACATTCTACCATGCATACTAATGAAATGTTGCAAGAATGTGGTATAAATATACCACCTCAAACTATAAAAGAATTTATATCAAGTTTGTTTTGTAACCCACCTAATGAGCATTATTTTCTTTTGAATGCGTGTTTTTCTAGTGTATGTGATGTATGTGAAAATCTTGCATTTTTAGATGAATGTTTACATGAAAATATTTCAATTGATTTTGGTCATCAATTAGTTGATGTAAAAAGATTTAATACTATTGATTATCCATTGAAGAATGGAAAGGTTGGAAAACGGTGTGAGCTAATTACTGAAAAAGTTAGTGTTCATGCATTTATGAACAAATTCAAGAATAAGGTTGTACCTAAATATGTGAAACACTCCCAAAATGCTAGATGTCTTGATGGACAATTTTGTATATGCAAGAATACATTTCCAATTGGTAGTATACTTTCAGTTATTGACTTTGCAGAGAACTACACACTTGCACCACAAGATGAGATCCAATCTCAATATTATAATTCAATACAAGTAACAATGTTTGTTCATATTGTCTATAGGCATGCACCTAATAGTACAGAGGATGATCGAAATTTCTATATGAGTGATAATAAATTGCACTCATCAGAGTTTGTCTAGTATTGCTTTAAGATATTTTATGAGAATTTAAAGGAGAGAGAAATTCATATAACACATCTAATATGGTTAGATAATTGCACAAGGCAATTTAAGAATGCTAGAATGTTGTATTCATTGAGTAGGACATGTAAGAAAAGTAATGTCCAACATATTTGGAGTTTTTTGATGTTGGACATGGTAAAGGAGAACACGATGGTGCCAGTGCATTTGTTAAGAGAGCCTTGTGTAGAGAGAAACTCAAATTTGAGGAAAATGCAAAATTTAAAGATGCATGTACAATTGTTGAGTGGTGTAAAACAAGTTTGTCTACATGATCAAGTCAGAACTCTACAATCAGGTGTTTCTTCTGGCTATTTGAAGAGAATAATATCCTTTCAAGATATGATTGTGATACAATCAACGGGTGTGCTAAATGGAATTCATTTATTAGTTCTAATTCTAACACTTGGACTATATGTACTAGGGAGCTTGCATGTTTTTATCAATGAGAGAGAGAGAGAGAGATCTTATGTTAGGTCTTATTATGTCTTATTAGTAGGTATTAGGTAATTTTATGTCTTATTAATAATGTTAGGTCAGGTAACATTTCCTAAGGGTCCTATTTCATCTTATTAGGTCTTAAGGGTGGACTATTACATCTTATTAGGTGTACTATTAGGTCTTAATTGATCTTAATAAGTCCTATTAGGCCTTAAGGGTTCTATTAGGTCTTATTAACTTGCATATTAGGTCTTAATATGTCGTATAGGTCCTATTAAGTCCTAATCTAGGTCTTATAGGTTCTATTAGGTCTTAAATTAGTCCTATTAGGTCTTAAGTGGTCTTATTGGGTCTTAAAGGTCCTATTAGTTCCTAATGGGTCTTAATTAGTCTTAATTGGTCAAGTAATAGGTCCTAATTGATCTTTTTAGTCACATGTTAGGTCTTAATTCCAGGTCTATTAGGTCTTAAGGGTCTTATTAGGCCTTATTAGTAGGTATTAGATCTTATTAGCTCTTGTGTGTGTGTGTGTGTGTGTGTGTGTGTGTGTGTGTGTGTGTGTGTGTGTGAGAGAGAGAGAGAGAGAGAGAGAGAGAGAGAGAGAGAGAGAGAGTTTATTGTTTATTTTCTAGGCCTAGGGTTTACAAATTTGTTTTGAGTTGTGTCTAGGTTTACATTTGTGTTTTCTACCTAGGGTTTATAATCTTGTTTCAGTTGTGTTTAGGTTTACATTTTATTTTTCTACCTAGGGTTTCTTGTTTTTGTGGTTAGGTTTAGGTTTTAACTTTCTACCTAGGATTAAATAAGTTTTGAAAGTTTTTTTGTCTTCTAGAATAATTTACAAACTAAAATAAAACTTAACATAACAATTTATTTTAATCCTATTAAAATAACTTTAAACATTAAACAGTAAACATAATGCATTTTTTAACATTAAACTAATTTAAAACAACAATAAATTACATTTTTAATGAAAAAAATAAATAAAAACAATGATATATACCTGGACTTAGAAAAAAAATAGTCAGGGGGTTAGCGATAGCTCTCAAAATGGGCACCCATCTACAGCAAAATATGATTCTATTTTGCAAGTTGTGAAAATGACTTGCAAAATGGTTTAAAAGAAAAATTAAATACTTTTACAAAATGGGCACCCATTTTTCCCCAGGCACCTTAACCAAAATGGGTGCCCATTTTGTAAATGGGCGCCCACCCGAAGCATAACGGGGACCTGTTTCTAAAAACATGGGTGCCTATTTTGGTTTGCCAATTTTTTTTGGCCGCTACCTTCCACGGAATCGGCACCCAACTTTGTGCATGCTTCCATATATATTATTTTAAAATATTTAATGATCTATTAAAATTCTTACTTTTATGTAAGACAATAAAATTTTAAGTATTATTAATAATGAAAAAGTAAAAACCATATAACGATCATATTTGATTCCTACACCACAACATGTTCAATTTTTAATGAGAGAGTCGCTTTTAGAAAAAAAAAAGTTGTGCTTGTGGTTATTCCCTTGTATGTGAAGATTCATGGTTGTTTTTGTATTGATTAAAACAATAAAATATTATAAATGTCATATATATTGATCAGTGCAGGTTTATTTGTTAGCATACTGTAGATAGCTTATAAGCTTTTATACATGGAAATATTGTGGCGTGTTTAGAGCATCAAAAATTATATTCCCCACCTATAACAAGTAATTAAGCTGATAGGATTATTATGGCAAAGACTTCCATCAGATTTTTCTAATAATCCAACAATGTCTTATGCTATGAAAAGATAGAACGATTGATAACATTAATTTTTCCATTAGTACACTTAGTGAAAAACATTGACAGAGATTATCGGTGGACTATAAGTATTACCAGCGAATAGCGAGCATACCCGACAGAACACAAAGCTCATGGAAAATGCTAAGTATGGAATTGACAAGCATCACCGGTGACTACAAGAATCACTAGCAGCATAGTTTTGAGAACAAAACCGACGAAATAGAAAAGGCATACCCGATGACCAGTTCAAGAAAGGAACACCGACGACCAAGAAAACTGACTGTCAGAACCGACAGTCAGTTAGAGAACCCGCAAATTGTGGATCTGAGTTTTACACATCAGATAAAGCAATGTAATTCTATTTATAGAGTTTTAATTTATTTTAAATCATAACTTGAGGGTCAAGCAAGCTTAATGTAAATGTTTTAAAGCATCCTAATGGATCTAAAACATATCTAACTAAAGATCAAGGTCAAATTGTAAACCTTGGATCTAGAGTTAACTTGTGATGCGTGAATCAAAAATTGAGCCAATAACTAGAATAAATAGATGTTCAAACTCAATTGTGAGTAATGGATTCATTTTTTTTGATAGCCACGAAGAGCATCTAAGGAGCAGAAGGCAAAATTCATGCAAAGTTTAGAAATAGATCATATCAGTTGTCAAGAACACACAGAGGCTACCGACAAGCAGATAAAGGTATTATTCAATCATGGAAGGATGATTAATTATATGTATGAAGCTTTATTGGATCTGTTATCAGCAACTAGAGATTGCATACATCATCAGATCAAAGACTTATGTAGTTGCATTCTAACAAGTGCATCACATCTAAAATCCTTTTGTAGAAGGTGGACTTAATAGTTCTTTACAAATCTCTTAACAGTGTGCACACTTAACAGTGTTACTAAAGCTTCAAATGAAGTAGATCTTAATAGGTCTCCACTGTAATACTCCTAACAGGGTAGGTCATCAGAAGTGACCAATTGTAATCCTTAACTGGCCCCTTCTTATCTGCAGATAGTGAAGTCTTGTGGGTAACAATCCCCACCATAGTTTTTACTTCCTAACAGGAGTTTTCTACGATATCATATCTTGTGTTATATGTTATCTATTTTCATAAATGTTTCTGTTACGGTTACATACTAAAAGAACTTATGATATGATTGCATATACATAAAGAAAGATGAACAGTTAGATAAGATAATTTACAAACTGATGATTAAGGGTTAATGGGCTAACCAAGAAAAGTTTTAGAGGTACTGATTCACCCTTCCCCTCTCAGTACATCATTCCAATATAATTCCAACAATTGGTATCAGTGCTAAGTCTCTTTCTTGAAAAATCTTAAAGACTTGAGAGAAAAGATCGGAGCAATGGACAAGTTCAGACTGGACATGACTATTGAGAATGATTAGTTACATATGCAAATAAACTATGAGCAGTATAAGGAGGTGAGAATAAAACTGAGAAGATTTCTTGAAGAAAGAAAGATTATGGCAACCAGACTGAATGAGAAAGACTACAAAGAATTGGATATAATAGATTACTTTGAAACAACATAATAATTAATGAGAAAGCTTTCGACGACTCAGTTGAAGAAATTACAAGTCTACAAGAGATCAATCTACATTTTACAGATCAAATCAAGATGCTGCAAATTGGTCAAGAGAATCAAATGGTGAAAATGATTGATGTCATGAATGATGCAAGAAAAGCTGAAAATGAAAGAAAACTAGCTATTGATGATAGGAGGAAAATTACAGAGAAGCTACAAGAAAAAGAATCAGAGATTCAGAGACTCACTAAGCATCACTATGAGGTTACAAACCAAATAATTCTTATGAGTCAAGAAGCAAATAGATTAAATAGAAAAATCATTGAAAGAATACAGATCATAGGTGAGCTAAGAGAAGAGAATGAAAAATTGAAGCATGAAATCAAAGTCCTGAATCAACACAACAAATTGATCAAAAAGGCTGAAGATAGAAACAAAAGGATGGATGATTTTCTTGATGGACAAAGAAGAGTCAACAACTACACAGGATTAGGGTACAACAAGAATGGTGAATCTTTAAATGAACCAGATCAAAGGAATGATTTCACAACCCCAAGATCCAAGAAGCTGTCATGCAATCACTGTGGAAAACTAGGCCACACCTCAAACATCTGCAGAAGAAAAATGAAAGGTATTTCTCAAGCACCTTCTACTTTTACTGGTAATTGTTACAAATGTCAAAAGAAAGGACACAAGGCACATGAGTGCAAATCCAAAGTGACAAATCCAAAGAGAAAAACCTATATGGACAAGTATTGTCCTACATGCAAGATGAATGGGCATACACATAAGGAATGCTGGAAAAAGAACAACAAGGCATGGACACCCAAGGAAACTGATAAAAGCTACAAACCAACAAGAGTAGGTAACTCATATGTTTGGGACTATAACACATGGTTAAACTATACAGCATGTGGAGGTATGGTCATATTGTTTCCAACTGTATGAGAAAATGGACCAGAAGGTCAAGAGGTTGAACCAATCTAGGTATGGCATGTTTACATTGTCATAAGGTTAGACATGTAATAAAAGATTGCAAATACCGACTGACAGACATAAGTACACATCCCAATGGAAACACCATTGATGACATCAAGAGAATGAGAAACAAGATGTGGGTAAAAGCCACTAACACTGAAGGTGCTGGAACAAGCAATGCAAATGGTGCCACCTCATCCAATGGATCTGATGACATCACTACATCCAACTAGATTGCACAAGTAAGTATGGAACTTCATTATGACAAGTTACATTATACATCAGTTCCATCATATATAGTTCATATTGTAATATTAGCATGAATAAAGATGCAATATATTGTTATTTGCTAAACTATTGAAAAGCAACCATCGGTTATTAGGCACAATTTGTATCAGTGAACACACATCGAAAAGTTAGCACTACTTACTAGAATGTATCGGTCATTACACAAGCTAAGTGTAAACCAACGGATATCAGTGAACGTTGAATCAACAAAAGTTGTCTTCACAACCTCACCGACAATCATCGGTGAAGTCTCCAAAACTGCTAGCAACCCCGACGTTTTTGCACAGACACCGAAGATGTTATGAGTGTCTTTACCGACAAAATTAGTCTTCATAAATTTATGAGTTGGTAAGCATTAATGACAACTTAGGGTACAAAGAGGCTATAAAAGTTGACGAGTAAACTCATTTTTGCACCCACAATTTTTGAGTAGAGCAGACCATAGCGATTTGAGAGAAATTTGGAAAGTGACCCAACAAGAATCAATCTGACTCAAAAGCATTCACATTCATAGGCACGCATAAATAATTTGTAAGTAATCATACTCACCGACCGCACTGTCTTTATTTACAAAAAGCCCTAAATTTTTGCAACGCAATGGCATTGACTTCTAGAGTTGAGAAAATTAAGGAAGATAAGAACAAACCCTTCAAGCTTGTCAGCAGAGGCACATATCCTAAGCCTAAATTCAAGCTACACCCTGAAATAGCTTCATAACCTGACGATTCTGGAGCATTCTCCCGAATCCGCCCTAGTGTTTTACTGGTAGAGGACGTAAGGTCCTATATTCACTACAAAATCTTGGAGATAGGAGATCTAGACCTAGATAATGCTTATAGGGCATTATGTGATGATGCTGGAAAGCTCAAAGAAGAGAACAAACACTTGGAAGTAAAGGGACTCACAAATGCTCTGCATTTTCCCAAGGTTTTCAAAATGGAATGGATAAAGATTGTTCTTAACAGAGTCCGCAACAAAACTCTATGGCTAAACAAGCCAAAGGCAATAAAAAAAGATGTTATACACGTGGTTATAGGTTATCCTACAACTAATAAACCACAGGCTCACAAGCATCCATCTCTAGCAGAAGTTGAAAGACTAACTGGTGCTAAATCAGATAAAAGGGCACTAAAGGTCAACACCATTACCGGTGTAGAGCTGAAGTTTGGAGCATGTGTTGTTGGATACAAGATATTTCAAGAAAGCCAAATGAACAACATATCTAGTACAGCTACAAGCACAGCATACAAGACTATCAAACAAGGGAAGAAGATGGATCTTGCAGAGATCCTATTACATCAATTTGAGGAGAACATGTGCACAATAAGGTCTTCAAGGACAAACACATGTAAGTTTGGTTCCCTCATAATGTGCATGTTCTTTTACTTTCAAGAATACTTTCCTTCCATTGGAAAAGCTACAAGGGACACAAGCAGACCCATTACCATTCAGATAGGTGAATTCATAAAATCACTAGGAACAGATTTTGACAATGTTATGCATGAGTATTTCAAAACCATAAAGGAAATGTTGCAAGCAAGAACTAGGATTCTTGAGAATCTGATAGAAGAACACCATGAAGAAGTATGTTTCATGGTAGACACTGATTTCACATACATACAAGCAGTAGTACCAAGGAAATCATGGCTTTCAAAATTGGATTATGAAATCAAAGCAGGATTAGCCAATGAACGCATTAAGGCATTATTGAATGAAGCAATAGACAACAAACAACTGAGATTTGGTACCTATGAAGAGGCCAAATAGAAGATTAAATCAAATCTTGTTGTCAAGAAGGCTGTAAAACAATAAAAAAGAATGGTAAAGAATCTAAAAATATCTTCTAAAGGAGAAGAAGAAGGAGAAGGTGAAAAGGAACAACAAAGTAAGGAGGAACTCACTGAGGAACAACTTCCCATCGATGATACATAAGAGAAACAATAATCAGAGGAAGAGAAGTCTGATTCACCACATCCTCCTCCACCTAAGAAGTCTAGAACAAGGAGTCAAATAACAAAAGATGTAATTCCTTCTCCCATGGTAAAAGGGAAGGTGTATAAGAGGAAACTTGACACACAAAAGGCAAAACAACCAGCTAGGGAACCTGCCAAAAGAAGGAAATATGTTCAGACTGATGAGGACTTAGGAGATTCAGTAATGGATGAACTTGACACTATGAAACAACAAAAGGAAATAGAAAAGGTTACATCACCCACAGAGGACATTGATGAATTATGTAAGTACATTTCTAAAGCTGCATCTATTGGACATCCTAAGATAAGGAAATGGTTAAGATGGGATTCTGTAGAACAAAATAATATTGAAGATGCACTTATTGCTAAGATGTGCAGACACTAGTATGTCCCACTACAATTTACTACACAAGAACTATTAGATAGAATTTCTTCTAAATTCACTTTTGCACTTCAAGAGGAGAAAAGGATAAGAGAAAGAGTATTGGTTTCTCTTATGCCACCTGAATCAATGAGAGAAGAAATCAAAGAAAAATTGGAGAAACATGCAAAAAATTTCTCACCCAAATTGAGAGCTTATAAATTTGCTTATAGAGCTTGAAAAAGAAACACATAATGTATGGAGTAAGATACTCAACCCTAAGGAGGAAAGTAGTTATAAGAAGGAAAACATCACTAAAGATGATAACTCACAAGTTGAGTTAGACAGTGAAGAGGTACAAATAAAAGGCCAAAAATAGACTGACATTATAGATGAAGACTGGCCAAAGGACAGTGAAAATGATCAAGTACTAGCAAGCCCCATCCACATCAACTTAGAGGATGAAGAAGTTACCAAAGAAGAATTGTCAATAAAAGGTAACTTAGATGTTGATATAAATGATGAATCGTGGTTAGACAATATTGTCAATAGCAATACAGGACAAGACCCTACAGTAGAAGTTCAAAAAGATGAAGACATCAATGCTACAAAGGGAAATACCGACGAACAAGACATAGCTATTGACAATGCAAAATTTAATACACCAAAAAACATGAATATATTAATAGATGCTATTGATATTCTGTCTAGTCAGAATAAATCATCTAAGAAAGATGATGATGTACCCAAGGATATGGGTACCAATGAAAATAAAGTTGCATCTAACACTCAAAAGGATACATATACAGAAATGAAAGATGCAACCGATAATCAGCAAGATGTATCAAAAGATCAAAACACAGATGTCAAATGACAAAACTGATGATCCATTGAGAGAGGTTGAAGAAAAAGAGAAAAGTGAAGGAGTCAAGAAGGATGAAGGAACAAAACTCAAAGAAAACATATCTATTGATACACCCAAGGCAAATGAGGAGACATCTTCACCAAACCAGCCGGTGGACTCAGAACAGATACAAAAGGAAGCCTCATCTTCTCGACCCTAACCCACTAAATCAACCTGGTCTCACGCTTTACAGATGGTAGTACATCAATCTGCCACCCAGCCAAAGAAGAAGAAGAAGAAAATAGTAAAGAAAGACATCTTGGCTATTACACTAAATGAATTGATTGAAGTTCCAAACTGGGACATTACCACTTTGGATAGTGATAAACTTCAAGAGTTTGGAGTACTTTGTCAAAGAAAATCCATTCAGAATAAAATGATACAAGAACATAGGGAAATAATGGCACTTGACAAGGCAAGAGATATTCTCCAACAACTTGATCCTGAAGTAAAACTTGAAGCAAATGCTATAGTTAAGGAACAAATTGATGTTCTTACCGATGCCATCACAGAGCAAAGTATAGATGCACAGCAAGCTATGGAAGAACAAGCAGAGAAGAAATGTCAATACAAGTTAATTGATAAAATCAGCCAAGACATGGCATTGAACAAGGTAAAGCTCTCTAAACTCACTGATAAATTAGAGCCAATGATTGCTAAAGCAATCACCTTAGTTCAAAAGATGTGCACACTTGAGAAATTTACAAAGGAAAATAGTGACAAACTAGCAGAGATAGATCATAATGTCACCACCAATGCACAAAGCCTAACCTCACATGTAGACAGTATAAAGGCATATCATGACAAGATCATAGAGGCAAACAGGCTAAGACAAGAAATATGGGATGTTGAAACACAACTCAGAGGTGAGATTACATAACTACAGGCACATATTCTGCCTAATCTTACAATTTTATAGCAGCATATTTCTGACGCAAGGAATCTTATTGCAACCCCCGAGATGTCTGTAGTAGACAGCATCTATGATTTACATGTAAGAATATCACTGGAACACATGGCTCTAGAAATGTTGAAGGAGAAATGGGAAAAGATGATGGAGGAGATCAAGTCCTCACATTCCCAACTTTTTGACAAACTGTAAGTACCTTTGCCTTTAGAATCAAAAAAGGAGGAAAGGAAATGTATATTGTA
>MU224190.1:3073092-3086307 GCA_018584345.1 Thuja plicata | reverse complement strand
GAGAGAGAGAGAGAGAGAGAGAGAGAGAGAGAGAGAGAGAGAGAGAGAGATTTATGAGGAAACTTTCTACATCAACATTGTAGTGGCATCATTTAATTATGTCGTAGGCATTTCCATATGAGAAAGGCCCAGCCTACTTTTTAGGATCAATGGTTGGAAGTGGTGGAGAACCCAATGACTACCATTGAGAGCTTCCTAGCCATCCATCCTTGATTTTGAAAAATGAAAAAACATTGCTGACATAAATAGAAACCTCTTGACTCGTTCCTCAAGTCAAAAATGTGAAATTTCATAGTTAACTGCAAGGAAAATGAAGATCGCAAATTTGAAACCCTTGCCAAAACCCTACTGCAAAGTAAAAAATGCCTGGATTGCTGGTTATTACAGTACTTTTACTGTTCTCACCCATGATTTATCTAGCATTTTCTCCAGAGAGTCCAACAAATCAATGACTTCTCATTCTTCTGGACGATCTCGCGTTAAATCTTCACATTCCTTTTTCTTCAAATCTCTGACAGATCAAGGCTATCAACTCGACTTCAAGCTCGCGCACAATCCCAAGCTCACATTATAGAGACATAGAGAATATTTATATGATGGTCTAATTCTCTTCACTCCCTCCGTTGACAGTAAGTACTCCCACACTTAGTTAATGTATCTTGAGGGTCTATATCTTCTAGGGTTTCTACTTTCTATGGGTTAAACTTATCTGTGAATTTAGGGCTGGTAGGTGCCCTCGATTTGCCTGCGGTTTTGGATTTTGTGGATACGGGTCATGATCTCATCCTCGTAGCAGATACAAGTGCTTCGGATCTTATTCATGATATTTCTACCGAATGCGGGATCAATTTTTAGGAAGTAAGTGAAATTCAGAATTTTTTTGGAGCCCGATCTCTTAACTGTATCTTTAAAATTGACAGCTGATTTTTTTCAATCCTACATTTCTCTCGATTCTATTGTTGACCCACCTTGATTTTAGTTTTTATTTTCCCCGATCTATTTTTCAACAGAATAAATTAATCATAAATGTTTTTGATTGGTCATGAGCTGATCCTAATCCCAGTGGTAGGATGGGGCACACTCAAAATTTGATTTCATAGTTTTCCTGATTAAACATTCTATAACACACTAAGAATTGGATCTGGTAATTTACCCAATTAAACAGTCTATTATTTGTACATTTTAGGATATAACATGTTTCTTGGGAACTTGTAGAAGGGTCTCCACTTAAAAGTAGCACTGATGTACTATTTCAGCTTATCCTATTTGACTTTTTAAAATCATTTATTTTCACCATGTGGACATTTTTTATTTCCATTGCAAAATATTTCTTTAGCTCTTAACCTGGACTTGACATCAAATTTTTTTGCTCTTGATTTTAATTTTCACTGTTCTGTTTGTTAACAATTATTTTTGTATTTGTTTTTAAAGAGTAGAAAATTTCTTGAATGAATATTCTATTGAATTGTCTTAACCAAACAACTCGGGAAATCGCTGATATCTTATATTGGCTTTGATCAATTTTAGGACCCAATAGCTTTAGTTATTGATCACACCAACTATGCTATTTCTAAAATGGATACTGATCATACGTTGATTCTTAGTGATGATGTAATTGATTCCAATGTTATATTGGGAGACAAAAGACTTGAGGTGAGTTTGCATTGATTTGTTTCATTATTCATTTTGATCAATTCATGGTAAAAAGGCATCTTAAAGGACCAGAATAGCTTATTAGTAATAGGTGTTAAGTGCAAGTTCAAATTCTTAGATTTGGCATGAAATTAAGAAAGCAATTGTCAAGAAAATTGAGGCATTCCAAAATAGCATTCTGTTGGGGCTCACACCTGAAGGCTAAAACATATTGTTATTACAAACTGAAAATACAAGAAGTGAAGAAAAACACCAAGATGAATGAGAATGCTAACTAAATACTAGAGAACCACAAACAATCCAGAAGAAACCTTGAATTCCTAGCACACTAAAGAGATTTCAAAAATATGTAACAACCTCTAGCTAATCTGAGTTAAAATCAAACCAATCCAATCAATTAGAGAAAAATGGAGACAAGCTGAACGCTAGCAAATCCCTAAAAAAGCCATGTGTACAAATTCTTTGCCTTCCTGCTTTGCAGGAAAGAGTTTCTTCATAGTCCAATGGGATCCCCCATCTGTTGTTTCCCAAGCTTCTATCTGAAGTCTCTCCGCTTCCAATTTTACTTTGTTGTGTCCTGGGTTTATTTGTAGCTAGATGCCTCTCTATAGAGGCAAGTCCTCCCAACCAATCCAGATCACCCTATTCTGAGAAGAGGTCCTGAAGAAGCAAACTATGCTATCTCTCTTGATCTTCATCACCATAAAAATCAATGATCCGATCCTAATCCATCAAAGCCTCTAAACTCTGCAACAAGTCCTACACTAAAGAATGGATATCCTCAGCATGGTCCAAGGGCGAACCTGATGCTCTCCAACAAGCACAGTCTTTCAAAATGTCATCAAATATCCATGGTTGTATTGTCTACCACACAGTGTCTTCATCAGATTACCCTTTTTCGGTACTCAACTCTGCATCTCAAAGGAACTCTGCTCAGACATTTTAGTGTAAGACTCGAGAGTATTTAAATTATCAAATAAGTTATCAATCTCCTTTCTCATAACTAGTAGTCTCTAGTTGACCAACAACACACTTAGTCAAGAGGATCATTTCAGAGGGATTGGCAGCAAGATTGAGAGGTACTATCCCTTAAGAAAAAGAAACAAGATTTCTTATATCCTCATATGAAAATACTTTTACCGTACCAGCCTCACCAACCCCAACATTGCCCTTAGTATCTTTCTTAAGCTTATGCAATGGTTGTTGGTTCACAACACCGTGTAATGCCTGAACCTCTTTGCAAACTTTCATTTTGGAAAATTAGAAAGAGTGAGACATACATGTAAGTAGATTTTCCGTCTTTCACTTATTAGAACTGGCCTTAGATAAAGTATAATGGATGATTTTTTCATCATTTATGCAATAAAGTTTAGTTCCCATGGAAATCTTTAGAAAACAATCCACTTATTAATATGATTGTACCACTATGCATGCTATAAGCATAATCAAAGGTTCTACAATATTTGGCTGGTTTTGAGAGGTCATTAATAAGTTAATGGTAGCCTATTGCCAGCATGAATAGTTACTAGGTTTTAAACCTTGCTATCATGTAACCTGGTATTTATATTTAAGGTGCTGATGTCCAATATCTTTAATAAGTTTAATTTTATTCTGTCTGCAATATTGAGTTTATATGAGGGGATATTTCAAGATTAAATGGTTAAAATATATTTGTCTTTTTCCATTCAGACCCCTGTTCTTTTTTGAGGCATTGCTCATTCATTGAATCCTTCTAACAGCTTGGTGAGCTTTTTCAATTAATGTGCCAAATAGCATTAATTTTTTAGTACCTATCTAATGTCAATTGAGAAAAAGACACAAGACTTTTCTATACAGAGGCATCATCAGAGTCATATGTCTTGCTTTTTGTCAGGTGCTGAAAGTTTTATCTCTGTCACCTTTTGCATATTCTGCAAATCCTAAAGCTGAATTGTCTAGCCCTCCGTACCTGATAGGATCTTCTATTTCTTTGGTCTCAGTTGTCCAGGTTTGAAAAAGATTTATTCACTCTGAGGCAAGAACACATATAGTGTCTTGCATATATTAGTTGACTGATGTTCTAATTATAAGTCAAATACTATTTCATTTCTCCTTGTTTTATTTTATTCTCTGATGTCATAATTTATATTCACTATTTCCTGCAGGCAAGAAATAATGCTCGAATTCTCATTTCCGGTTCCTTAGATTTGTTTAGCAATAAGTATGTTTTTTGACCTATAACTAATATGCCTCTAGTTTCATTTTCCCTCTATCTATTTTGGAATTAGGTAAATGACACACTAAGGAGTTAATTCTCATGTAGGTATATGAAATCCAAAGTTAAAAGATTTAGCAGTTCAACCGAGTGAGTATATAAGTTTATTGATTTTCACAGTTTGATTTTGATGGTATTTTATTTATTGAATCTTCAATGATAACTCATGCTAATTAAATTTAGTGAAATTTTTCTAATTTTATCGCTATAGTTTTTTGTTCTTTGTTTTCATCATAATAAATATATGCTAATCTATTTCGACATTTGACGTACAGCATTGGTTGTAACATTATATTGGTTCATAAAGATTTGATGCAATATATTGTGTCAACCTATTATGGCATGACACGTGGAATCAAATTTAGCCAAGCTTGTCATCTGGTATCTGTGTCTAGTTGCTTCAGCATTTTGGTCTTTAGTCATCTCTGTAGGACATGTTTATATGTCTATATTAATCAACTGTTTGGTTTATATATTTTGTGTCTGGATAGTCATGGGACTTTGTACCATGCCATTTGGTTTGTTGTCTCCTTTACAGGAACAACTATTGTGTTATATGTAATTACTTCTACTTCTTGCCCTTGGTAATAGAGAGCAGCACTAACAGTGTAAAATATTGATTGATAGATTTTGATTCACAATATTATTGAATTTTCTCTAAGGATGACTTGATTACTTGGAGTGTCTCCTTGGCTTGGTAAACTGGCTGGTTTGTTCCAACTTTTCTAAAGATAGTGGAAGGGACCCACAGTTGTAATGGCCTCTAGCTTTGTACCCCTGGAACACCTACATGGTTATTTGAATGATTCAAATCTTCATGCCAGTTTAATATTTGGCAAGATCACCTTTTAGGCAAAAGGTTTGTGGTCCACATCATCAAATACAGTGCCAAACCAGTATGCTTATGTTTATGTATTTCAAAATTTCAATTCCGATACAAAGATAAGGAGATCTTCCATACAGTGCTCAGCATAGGAGGTCATCCTGGGACGAAGCCCTCCAGGAGGGTTGCACCAAGTCGTGGTGATATACTGTCTATCATGTTGAGTCTGACGTGGTCATTCAGCTCCTGCTGGGAGGGGAGGAGGTGGGTGGGAGCATCCAAGGAAAACTGAAATGGGGTAGATGATCAATCGAGATCCACAAATACTTAAATGACCTTTCCATAACTCTATGGCGTTCCCATTGCACACTAAGGTGCGATTGCTATTATATAACACTATTGGCGTAAACCTTGCACCCTTCAAAGTGCAAGTTCGTGCAAGTTCTATTGATATGAATTATATGGTTTGTTTATTTGTTAACGCGATGCCATGAATGCCAAGTCAAGCATGGAGGCTTTCTAGACAGTCGTATGCTTATTGAAGAGTCAACAAATATTACAATATTCGTATTGTCAGAAACAAATGCATTGAAATTAGTACAGGTCCACACGTTTGGCCATGCCAGGCTGTCTGATTAGATCTGGTCTTTTGCGGCCGAAAAAACTTACAGTTTTGAATGACACTACCGGGCCCTTTTTTTTTGAACTCCTTTAGTGAACGCGTTTTCGAAAATCTCTGAATCAAAATGGCCTATAGAAAACATAAAGCAAAACAGGAGTAGTCAAAGAAATACAGATTTTTACTATCTGTAGAACATTGTGACTGTATCTGCCAACTGTAAAGTAGTATAAAAATAAACTGGGGGACTACATTAGTGTGGAATACGGGGTTCGCTTGCGTAATCACAAGAACAAATCTGCACTTATCAGATAACGATGACCAAGAGTTTCGATTGCTTTCGATTGCTCGTCTCAAGTCAAATTCAAATTCGGCTGCGAGGCGTCACGATAAGAACGTGTAGGCATTTAACCCTTGCGTTACCCTATTTATACCATACGCCCTTACCACTAACTCATCATTCCCACTTCCTTTCATCGACTAAAATAACCAGACACCATCATGTCGCCGCGCTCCCCATCATTCCTCATCATCTCTGTTTTGATCTGTGCTGCATTCTCCTCTCTATCGGAGGCAGCAACAACTCGGCCAAGTGCTCTTGTTGCGCAGGTCACTCGCGACTCTTCAACTCTGCAGTATGTTACCCAAATCAAGCAGAAAACCCCGCTGCAGACGGAACGTCTAGTGGTAGATATCACGGGAGATTACCTGTGGGTGCAATGCCGTGACGGCTCCTACAATTCCTCCACTTTCCGCCCCGCCCGCTGCCGCTCTGCTGTTTGCTCAAAGGCAGGCTCCATCTCTTGCGGCGAATGCTATGCGCCGCCGGAGCCCGGCTGCAATAACAACACTTGCGGCGTCTTTCCGGAGAACACCGTCACACGAACCCAAACAAGTGGGGATCTAGGGCAAGACATGGTGGCTCTTTCTTCCACCGACGGCAATAATCCAGGGCCCAAAGTCACAGTTCCCCTTTTCATCTTCTCCTGCGCTCCCGCCTTTCTTCTAGAAGGACTCGCCCAGGGAGTCGCCGGAATGGCGGGATTGAGTAGAGGCGCCGTGGCTCTGCCTTCTCAGTTGTCCGCCGCTTTCAGTTTCAGTCGCAAATTCGCCATTTGTCTCCCAGCCGCCAGCGCACCGGGTGTCGTTTTCTTCGGTAACGGCCTGTACGTGCTCCTCCCCGGGAAGGACGTCTCTCAGGGACTCACTTACACTCCTCTCGTCAAAAACCCTAATCTTCCAAACCAGTACTTTATAAATGTAAAGGCTATCCAAGTGGGCGGAAAGAACGTCGCTATCGACGCCGTCAAATTGAAGATCGACAGCGAGGGGAAGGGCGGCACGAAGCTGAGCACCGTGGTTCCGTACACCACTGTTGCGACGCCGTTGTACAGTGCCATTCGTGACGCTTTTGTGAAAGAAGCGGAGGCCAGGAATATTTCTCGCGTGGGTGGTGTGAAGCCATTTGATGCCTGCTTCGACGCCAAGACAGTGGGTTCCACAAGAGTTGGGGCCGCTGTGCCAACCATCGGATTGGTGTTGCAGAACAGCGATACGATCTGGAGAATCATGGGAGCGAATTCTATGGTTCAGGTGAGCGATGGTGTGTTGTGTCTTGGATTTGTGGATGGAGGGGAGGATCCGACTACAACAATGGTAATTGGAGGTCATCAGATGGAAGATAATCTTCTGCAGTTCGATCTGGCCACATCTCGGCTGGGATTCAGCTCCACATTGCTGGGCATGATGACCACCTGCTCCAACTTCAATTTCACCTCCACCGCATAAAACCCATTTTATAATTATGAACTTGCGGTAAAGATTCAATAGTTTCTTCCAATAAAAATTTAGTCCGAGGAGTTCATTTTTAAAATAAATAAACAATCTTGCAAGGTGATTGTATTACTACACTAAAAATCTTTAGTGGAGCTCTTAAGTGGTCGTTCGTGTTGTTGTAACTGTCGTATAGTCTTTAATACAATAAATTCCATTATGTTATTTGTCGCATACTACTTTACTCTTCTTCCCTCTTCCTAATACATAATGCTTAAAAACATTAAATAATACATAAATTATATCACCGCATCTCTTGGGGCGCTGACCGTGTCTACACATTAATATGTTTATTATTTGAAAAGCGGACTTGAGCTTCTAAATCAAAATAATGGTGTAGGGTTTATAAGGATAATATTCGAAAGGTAAATGCTATGGAACAATGAAATCGGGATAATTTTATTTGTTTTCATTATTACTTAGTTTACATTGATTTTAGTAAAATGTTTAAATATGATTATATTTGTAAGTATATATATTAGTTGTTAATAATTTATATAATTTATAAGTAATATATGTATATTATTATATATAAAGAAATTATAATAATATTATTAATAATTATAATATGTTAATTACAAATAAATTTGGATTATTTTTTGTATATATGTGTGCATCACATGAGATCAATTATAGATCATCTTTTTAATATTAAAGATCATATAATCATAATACAAAATTTATGAGTTTCCTAGTTGATCAGATCATTGATTCAAATTATAGAGATATCACATACGACACTAACAAAAACTTAAGGGACACCATATATATACATAGTGTTAGATAAAGATACAAAAAGAGATCTATATAGTGCAACTACTATTCGTTTTCTATAACATTTGTCGCATACACCCACACTATCCATCCAAGTGGACCTTCTTTCCACTTCAACACTTCTCCATTTTGCATGCGATCTCGGTAGGGATGGGTGAAAACTACAGCCATAGATAGCACTAGGACTTGATTTTGAATATCTGTCTCTTTGTTCCTTCAATTCACGAGCCAAAGTTCTCCAAGGCAGTTGTAAATGGTGTCCTATCTTCATATTGTTTTGTCCATGTGAAAACATGGGATATTTCCCATGTGAAGATTTGAGTAGTGTCATCTTGAAGAAGCCTATCAAACTTCTTCCTAGATCTTAAAAGTAAAAATGACCTGCATATCAATAGCATATAATATGAGTCTTCTTAGAGACCCTGTAAGTTCTCTACTACTTCCATTAAATACATTGTCATTTCTATACTTCCAAATAATCTAAAGTACTTCTAAAGATAAAATAGACCGAAAATAATTGCAATCTTTCTTAAGCCAATGAATGGAGCCAAGAAGAAAAGCATTGATATTGATAATGGAGTAAAAAAATAAGCCTAGTGACCCTCATACCTCGCTAGCAAAGATGCAGTCAAAGAAAATGTGTTTAACCAATTCTAGTAGTCTACAAGAGGAGAAAATATTAGGCTCACCATTAGGTTTGTAGAGAGGACACCTATTCAACAAAAAAATCTAGAGAAAGAACCTCTTCTTGGGCTCACAAGGTCTACCCCAAAGGCTAGTGTAGGAGGTCAGCTAGGAGGAAGCATCAAGGTCTAAGTTCCATCAAAGGTTACAATGTTGAAGAATGATATTAGATTCAACTAGGAATTTATATAAGTTTTTTTCTTTAGTGTAAAATAAGAAGGAGCCATTGGCCCATTTGTAATTGAGGAAAGCGGAAGAATCAGAGTTAATAGCCTTGGGAAGGGAAAGGGAAGAGAAAAATTCTCTTAAGATTGAATATGTACTCCACTAAGTCCAAGCGATTTCATATTTTTCCCATACCTTGCCACACAATTAGGCGGCCATCTTTTAGAATGTGTTTCAACTACAAAATTCCCTTCAAGGCCCATTTTCTAGTAGAACATCCCTAGATCTATGCCAAGGGTCTATCCTTATACATAAGATTCTACCATGCCAATGTTTCTGCCTTAATTATATTCCTCCTATCCACTATATGATTCTCTTTGATCCAATGCATAATTGAATCCCAAGCTTTTCATAGAGATTTGAATACTATTGACTTGGTTGGTTTAACAAAGATTCTACTTGCAATGAGGTCACTAATAGGGAGTTCTTTCCAAGAAGGACCCACCTTTGGCACTGATATAGTGATGTTGTGCCTTATCAAAATTTTCCAAGGCATGTCCCCTTTGAGGGACTTGAAGATCCATTTTGTCGAAAAACCAATTCCTTGGAGTCTAAAATCCTTCAAGCCAAGTCCTCATCTCTCCTTGCTAATAGTACACCATCACCACTTAATTTTATGGCACTTCTTATTCTCTTTCCCATCTAAATAGAGAAACTCTTTGATAAGCTTCTAAATATAGTGAAATTGGTAGGTAGAAAATAACCAATCAGAAGAATAGTATATGTTATAAGATGAAATGATCTTTTGAAAAATTTAATACCTCTCTACCAAGGAAAGATAATGTTTATCCCACTTTCTAAGCTTCCTATCAATCTTTGCTTTAACTCATTCCCACATGTCTTGTTGGTTGGGATCAATGAAAAATGGATACCAAGGTACCTGGTTTGAGGTTTGGGTCCTCCCCATAAATATTTATTTGTCTCTCCCAATAAAAATATAGTCCAAGAAGTTTCATTTTTTAAGGAAATAAAATACCTTGCAAGCTGATTGTTTTGCTACAACAAAAAAGTGGTCACTCATGTTATTTTCACTATCATATAGTCTTGAATAAAATAAATTCCATTGTGTTATTTATCTACTTTATTTTTCTTCCCACTTCATACTATATAATGTTTAAAACATTAAATAATATATAAATTATATCAACGTGTCTCCAAGGTATGTAAAGATAAATCATTCAGAGAATCAAATTATTGGTGATAGAAAAAAGATATTCAAACTAGAGGAAGAATCACTAGAAATGAAAAAAAATTCTAAGATTGAACCTAAAGCATTGATTAAGCATGCAAAGATGAAAGTTATTTCAAAGCTATGGAAGAAGAATTGGAACAAATTTAAAAGAATAAGACATGGATTCTTATTCCTAGACCTGTGGAAATAAATTTAATTGGTACTAAATGGATATGTAGAAACAAATTGAATGAGGATGGTGAAGTGATTCGGAAAAAATCCAGACTTGTCTATAAGGGATATTCTCAAATGGAAGGTATTTATTTTGAGGAGACTTTTTCTCCTGTTGCTAGAATTGACGCTATTAAAATGTTTCTTGCATATGCTACTTACAAAAATTTCAAAGTATATCAAATGGATGTTAAGTTTGCAATCTTGAATCGTCAGTTGGAAGAAGTATTCTACATTGAGCAACCAGATGGATTTTCCTTGACTGATAAAGATGACATGGTTTTTCAATTGAATAAAGCTTTATATGGACTAAAGAAAGCTCCTAGAGACTCGTATGCAAGGTTAGATAAGTACTTATTGAAGATTGGTTTCAATAAAGGTATTGTTGATAGTAATTTGTACTTTAATTTTTTTATAACAATATTTTGATTGTTGAAGTCTTTGTGGATGATATAATTTTTAGAGGAAATGACAAGCTAAGTAAGCAATTTAATGATGACATGCAAAAGGAATTTGAGATGTCTATAATAGATGAGATGAAATTCTTTCTTGGACTAAAAATCACACAAATAGAAGGGTATATTCATTTCTTGGTCTAAGTATTAGAAAGAATTATTGAAAACAATTGGTATGGAAGATTCAAAACCTATTGGTACTCCTATGATTATTGGTTTTAAATTGACGAAGATTGATGATACACCTAATACAAATCAGACTAGATACAAATCAATGATTGGTGAACTGTTATACTTGACACAAACTAGACAAGACATTATAAATTTTGTTTGCATTGTTGCTATATTTCTTGAAGAACCGAAGGAATCACATGTTGCTATTGTTAAGAGGATATTTAGATACTTGAAGGGAATAGCTTATTGTGGCTTATGGTATGCTAAAGATAATAATTTCATATTGAGTGCATATACTGGTGCAGATTGGGTAGGTAATGTGGATGAAAAAAAGAGCACTAGTGGTGGAGAATTCTTCTTGGGTAAGAGATTAGTTTCATGGGCAAGAAAGAAAAAAATTACATATCACAATCTGTTGTTGAAGCTGAGTACATTGTTGGCATTGTTGTTAATTGTAAACAAGTGGTATAGATGAAACAAATGTTGAAGGATATCAAAATATGCATTGATGAGCTCATTGCTATATATTGTGATAATTGAAGTGCTATCAATATTTCAAGGAACCCTATTTTGCATTCAAAGACATAGCATATTTTTATCAAATATCATTTCTTGAGAGACAAACATAGTGAGAAACAAGTTAGATTGGAATATATATCTATGAAAGAGTAGATTGCAGATATATTCATGAATCCCTTGCCAAAGGATACTTTTTAGCCACTAGTACACTTGACCTTATTTTTTGACCAAACAATGCGACCAACAAATAAAAAGGTTTTGTTTGGCTGGATTATAGAAGGAAATTTTTGATTTTTTTTAATCCATACCCGTGTTGGTCAAAATTTTGACCAACATGGGCATAAATTTAAAAAAAAAAGGGTTTCACATTTCATTATTCTACGCACGACGAATTTGATCAAGAGCAAAGCATGAAGGAGGAAGCACTATTTGGAATACACTATTTAGGGAAGCACAAAAAATTTGATCAAGAGTGAAGCGCGAAGGAGGAAGCACTATTTGGGGAAGCACTATTTGGAATACACTATTTGGGGAAGCACAAAAAGTTTGATCAAGGGTGAAGCGCAAAGGAGGAAGCACTATTTGGGGAAGCACTGTTTGGAATACACTATTTGGAGAAGCATGGCAAATTTGATCAAGGGCGAAGCACGAAGGAGGAAGCACTATTTGGGGAAGCACTGTTTGGAATACACTATTTGGGGAAGCACGGCGAATTTGATCAAGGGAAAAGCGTGAAGGAGGAAGCACTATTTGGGGAAGCACTATTTGGAATACAAAAGATTTATAGTTCGGAGTATGTTCCTTTTGTCTTCTCTTGTTCTATTTGTGGCACTGTCATTCTTGTGATGAACAGATAGCTTACTAACCCTACAAATTCATTTATACATCTTCATGGTGAAATTATTTTCGATGCATCCTCGGTATTTGTCATTCATTTAAATAGTTTATGTGTTTCATTATATTAGTCTGTCGTGAAATGTTAGATGAATTAACATCCACTGCCAGTCCATTGATGCACACTGTCCTCCCGAATTTATTTAATATATTTCAACCTAGTTTGTATTTTCACCATTGGATTGTCCATGCCGTTGGATGAAAATCAAATTAGGGAAATATGGTTTAATTTATCCAACACTCAGAGCTGTGGAGGTTGCTGAACCGCTTCAAGTTTGATGCCCTAGGTTAATCGAGTTTAGCATGTTTAGCCAGTGGGAGAAAGAAGGAACAAAAATCTACAGTCGATGGTGGACAGAGGTCAAGGAGTCAACCATGCCAAGACATTAGAAGGCCACAAAAACTTTCCCAATCATCTGTGACCATTACAAACACCCAACTTCGAATTAATCCATTAAACCCGAATCTAGCTTGATCACCTAGGGTTTGTGTTGAACTAGTTTGAAGTTGTCGGGATAGAATCGGTCACTCACTATTTGGACTGTGAAGTGGTGATTGTAGAAGATTGAGACCAAAACATAAAAGATAACTAGGGAGTATTATCAGAGTATTCTATGTTAATCAGTTGCAATAGGGAATAACATAGTTTCTTAGAAGGCAATTGGTGGATAGGATAGCTCCCTGAATTTGGAGGTATTAGAAGACTAAGGAATTTGTCAGAATTAGTTGAAACCATTGTTCACAGTTTAAAGTGACATTCTCAATCAGTTGTGTAGTATATTGGGCCTATTAAGCTTTAGTTGCCACCACTCTGCATCAGGATAATTGGTGGATAGGGTAGTTCCCTGATTTAATCTTATTTCATAGTGCATCAAAATAATTGATCACTCCACCAAAATTATCATT
>MU224190.1:3018530-3033872 GCA_018584345.1 Thuja plicata | reverse complement strand
TAGGAATAGGACATGTGTGGGTGAGGATAATGATTTATTAATAATTAATAATAATTAATTATTTTAGCCAAGGTGATGTGTCAAGTGACTAGGTCTATGAGGTGGACTAGGAAGTTTAGTCATATTTAGTGACTGTGTAATTAATCACTTTAATAAGACTAATTTAGAAGACTTAGGATAAGAAGAATAGACTATAGTGAATGCATTAAATAAATTAAATAATTTACTTAATAAAGAGAAAAAATAAATATTTAATTAATTCATCAAGTCAATATTAATTATATAATAAATATTTAATTAATTAATTAGTGAAGCCAATTTTTAGTGTATACATTTTGCCCCTCTTTGAAATAATGTGTTGGTCACATTGTTTCAAAGAAAAATCCAGCTTTTTGCCCCTGCCCCAGACAGTGTTGATGACGACGACCTATGCATGCCCCCTCGAGAGATTGATTGACAAAAATTTACGATTTGTGTTTTGTTTTTTTTTTTGTTTTTTTTTGTTTTTTTTGAAATGTGCAATCAATCTCACGAAAAGAATCAGAAGAAATGCAAGGGAAATGGGGTGAAATAGAATGATATCGATGGGTAGGGTCCACACATCCAGCAAAATGGGTCCATAGGCTATATATAGGGTCAAAGGGTCCACTATAGGATCATTGTGCACACTTTTCATTTGGAGATTGGAGCTTGGAGAGAGAGCAACGAAAAGATGAGAAGATGGCATTCCCACTTTTAGATCACCGCTTTGAGAGGGTCAAACACTTTCAGAGGCCACCAGAGTTTGGAGGGCCGGTAGGTGATTCATCCTGCTTCATCAATTTGATTCAGTTGTGCATGTTTGATAGGATTTGTAGCATGTTTAGGGTAGATCCAATCATAGGTTAGGTTAGGAAATTTGATTGTTTTCAGGTGAAAAATGAATGTGCAGTTGCAGCGCATGTATGCGTAGCAACTAACCCTATTTGCGCAAGAGCTGCGCATTCATTTAAGGATCCTGCGCATGCATGGGATTGGAATTCTGATGCTGCACATTTGTGTATAAATGCTACACATCTATTAAAATTGCACAAATTTTAAGGGTTTCTACGCAAGCATTTTCTATGTTGTGCATTTATGTCAAGATGAAATTTGGATAAAGTGACAAGTCAATTAGGTCAAACATGATATCGATAAGTCGATATGATCTGGTCGAAATTGTATTTGGATCATTTTTTGGTCAAGATAGGCAACATTGTAGCATGGTCTCTATTAAACCTTCTTGTTTGTATATAATTAATAGAATTATCTATTGATACATGTGATAAACATGTGTTCGATTGATAGATAGGATAGATAGATAGATCAGTTTGATCGAAACCTAATAGTTTGATTTTTTGATTACCAATGATAGGAGGACATTACTGACACCTTGATGTTGCAGGAGAGGTATCTCATGACATAGAGTCTGAGATTGGTGTTGTCAGAGACCAACAGAGTATTGATTGGGGTGACAGGCTTGTATCATGTGATCTACATGCCTGAGATTTAGACAAATCTAGGTATGTTGACTGTTTTGGCAGAGAGATGGCACTCGGAGATGAGTACATTTCATCTTCCTACAAGAGAGATGACTGTAACATTAGAGGATGTTTATCACATCCTACGACTACCTCTCACAGGAGAGTTAGTGCAGTATGATCGACATGGTGGTCTGACAGAGTGCAGAGGAGAATTTGGTGACGAGGATATAGATGAGCCAGAGATAAGCTAGGAGGATATGGTGGAGTTATATGAGTCACTGCCATTTATGTGGGCTGAAGCGATTGGAGGATATGTCTGTCCAGACCAAAGATCGCATGGATTTGTACTTGGATGGGACTGGACACTACAGAGGATGATGGATGAGGGGACCCATTTTGCTTGGGGGTGTACTTGTTAGCACATATGTATCATGATCTTCATAAAGTGGTATATTAGAGGGGAGCCTCTTTATTAGCAGGTGTTACATTGCTCCATGTGTGGGCATAGGAGCACATTGCTATCACGGCCTACAACTTTGATATTTCAGAGTGTTGGGCAGCCTTACATTTTTCTTTATGCATCGATCCAGTCTCAACGTAAGCTGGGACGATTAGAGTTTTAGAGATATACTTTTGACACCATTGATGTTGTGATATGGAGACCCTACCTGGGGTGTGAGTCATGGGATGATGAGTGTAAGCTCGGATGCTGCTTTGAGTCTCAATGGTTGATAGGGAGGAATCTCTTTATTATAGAGAGGCAGATGGTGAGCAGGGTCCTGGGATAGTTTTGCGGGATTTAGGGGATACCGTAGGGGGTGACAGAGTTCGAGTGCACCCACCAAGAGAGACAAGACTAGGGGCCCATGGTTTCATATGAGTTCGCGAGGCAGGAGTTCTTGGACATTTCATTTCATGCATGGTTGATGAGACAAGGGGTTGTAGATCTAGGCATGACGGTAGAGTACAAGAGATATCTAAGGGATCATTTGTTCCCTAGACTGACGGACCTAGCAAAGAGGCAACCATAGAGAGATCCTAAGGATAGACATTGAGGCAGGCGACGAGGCCGGGATGGGAGAGGCCAAGGGGGAGGCTGAGGTGGCGATGATGACAGAGATGATGGAGGTGATGGTCCTGGTAGAGGGAGGGGGGATAGAGGGATACCATAGGATTTGATGCCACCTCTAGCCAAAAAGGCGAGATGCCAACCACCTGCACAGAGACTGGCAGCTACCCCGGGACAGGCACAGGTACAGATACAGGTATAGATACTGGCATAGATACTGATACCAATAGATCCCTTGGTATAGGCACAGATACCAGCACAGATATTGATACTGGTAGATCCCTTGGTACAGACACAAGTGGGGATACAGGCACGACAGGGGTAGGATGAGGGCGAGGTGATACTAGGCCAGGAGAGAGTGGTACAAGGCAGATTTGTGTAGGATGACATTCAGGATGAGAATATACTTGACGTTGGAGAGGATGTGTAGATGCCAGATGTAGGGGCACGGGATGTACAGATAGAGGTGGATGTCGAGGGCCGGGATCCCTATTTACAGAGGGACGCAGCAGAGGAGGAGGACATAGACATTGATGCATTGCTAGTCAGACTAGCAAAGATACAGGTACAGGTTGACCGCATCCCTGGATTAGAGAGACGGGTGGATAGACTAGAGGGAGAGATCTCAGAGGTTAGACATGAGAAAGATACCTCCATAGAGAAGTTAGGAGAGGTAGAGACACTACTCGATGAGCTTGAGTCCATAGAGACATTGGGTTCTCATGCAAATAGTCTCTGGATGATGATGCAAGATGGTAGGGAGATCACCTACTGGAGAGAGGCATACAGACATGTTGTTCCATGCGATCAATGGATTGGGAGTTTTAGAGAGAGCTCATATGCAATGCAGACATTAGCACATCAGAGACATGGGTCAATGGGCAGTAGAGGTACATCATCATGCCCCTTGAGACCACCATCAAGTTCTGGAGATCCATCAGTGACAGGGACTTCTATTACAGTACGCAGACATCGACAGACAAAGTCCGGAGGTAGTGGATCTTAGCTTTTTGATATACTTTATATTTATGGCTTCATTGTATCATTATTGTATTATCATTATAGAATTGATGGACACTTATGGACACATGGTTATTTTATGAGATATCATTAGACATTTGGACATGTTATTTTTGTTTTATGGACTCTTGATGATGGACTTTCTATATGATGCAGTTCTATTATGATTACTTCTATGATGCATTTCTTATGATGATATATATGTGGATACTGACACATGCAGGATGTGATGAATGACTTTGATTATGCAATTCTTATGATGTGTGTGTGTGTGTGTGTGTGTGTGTGTGTGTGTGTGTGTGTGTGTGTGTGTGTGTGTGTGTGTGTGTGTGTGTGTGTGTGTGTGTGTGGATATNTTTTTGTGTGTGTGTGTGTGTGTGTGTGTGTGTGTGTGTGTGTGTGTGTGTGTGTGTGTGTGTGTGTGTGTGTGTGTGTGTGTGTGTGTGTGTGTGGATATTGACACATGCAGGATGTGATGAATGACTTTGATTATGTAATGACTAATGGTATATGAATGAATTTCAAATAGATGGATGAATAATAATGATTGAAACAAATGATAATGAAAAATGATAATGAACTTAATAAAAAACAAAAATGATATGCTATAATGATATAAAATGAAATTTATAATGATGGTAGTAATATGATGACCTATAATGAAATGAAAACTATGATAAAATGATAGGATCAAAATATGCATGTGAACTTAAATGGTTATACAAATGAACAATCCTAACTAAGGAAAACTTAAGGACATACACATAATGAACCATGATAAATGCTATATTTTTATTATCCAAAATGTACTCAATTTTAAACAACAATGTGTCTGACACAAGAAGAATAGACAAAGAGAAAAGGTTATTTAAGCAAGATATCCTATAGAACCCTATAAAAGGAGCTTTTGTGATCCATTAAATGCAATGCAAAATGATATGCGAAATGAGTATCTCCACAACTTTAGAAACATCTTAGAACTTCATAATTATTGGAATTTTATATTCATCATTGATCTTGTTATGTTGTAAGAAGATGCAAGAATCATGGTATAATTAAACCAGGATGACTTGAGCACTTCTTGCATGGGGTTTAATATAGAAAACTTGACAAGCATCTAGGTATAATTGAACTGAGATGATCTGAGTTTTGTTTGCATAACAAACAAGGAATATCCCCCTTCCATCCGGGAACAAATATTTGGAGTCGAGGTATGTGTGGCGTATCACCGTCAATAGTATTTGCATAACAACATGATTTGTATGTTGTCAATACTTATTAAATGGATGAAGGCACTTACGCACAGACACCCCAATTATTTTCTCTTTCGACTTCATTGGAAAATATCCCACAAATAGCAATAAAAGAAAATATCATGTCCCATCCTGGCTATTCTAATCAATGACATATTTGGAATGTTTAAACTCATGTCAAATATATCCCGGAATAGCATAGGAAAAATGATAAAAATGAAATCCATATATGAATGCATAATCATATAACAAATCATTCTAACATGCCTACCATGAATATACATTTCTTTGCCAAAAGATAGTGTTTGGTTTATTGATAAGTTTGGTTGGTGTTATGTTGTTGCAATTGTATAGATAAATGGTCATATGTCGAAAGATAGGTCACAGATTATGAATCATGTTTAGAATAGTATTGTGTACGAACAGTTGATTGCATTTTCTTGTCTGGTGAAAAATACTCCATTTTGTCCTCTAAGAGTCGTGACTATCATAGATCCACTTCCCAAACTAGGTCAAGGACATGCCCCTAGCTAGGTGATGGACTGACTGTTTATGGGTGAAGAAAGACACACTAGACTAGGATGAAGACCAAGACAGTAGGCCAAGCTATGATGGGGTTTTATTAGGGATTTATACAATGGATAGGATAATCATGTATTGGCCATTTTATTATGATATTTACAAGGTGAAAGATGACTTGAATAGCCACTTTATTATGGGTATATACAAATGGGATGATGCGGTAGAAGAATCCTAATAGAGAGATGAGCTACCTTGTCACAAATGGCACCTATTTCTAGGTTTTCACCACATGCTTTTATTGCAATTTTCTTGTGATTTTTTTATTTTTTTCCATATCCCTTGCATTGGGATCTCATGCATAATACTTCTTGAGGTTCATGCTAATAAGAGGCTCATCCAAGAGATCTCCCTCAGATGTAGATAACTAATAGACCCCAGAACCATAGGCTACTATAATCACAAAAGGACCTAACAAGTTAGGTTCAAACTTGCACTTTTTCCCACGATGCTACTGATTTTTGGGATTCTCCCGAAGGACTAGATCACCCACCTGAAAGTCTCTTGGTTTCACTTTACTATTATACTGACGAGACATCCTTTGCTGGTAGACTTTCAAATGATCAAAGGTTTTGTGACGGCATTCATCCAGCAATTCTAATTCATTTAGCCATGCAACTCTATATTCTTCTTCTGGAATCAAATCTTTCAGGGACACACAAAGAGAAGGTAACTCGACCTTGAGGGGCAGGACATCTTCAGACCCATAGACAAAAGAATACGGTGTGGCTCCAGTGGGAGTACAAAGGAAGTGCTATAGGCCCATGGGGTAGGATTAAATTGGACAAGTCAGTCACAGCCAACATCATTGACAATGTTTTGAAGGATTTTGGCAATGGTTTTATTAGATGCCTCAGCTTAGCCATTGCCTTGGGGATAATAAATGGTGGAATAATGGTGGGTGATGTGTAATTTAGTGCATAGTTCATCTATATCTTGATTTTGGAATTGTTTCCCATGATCAGTAATAAGATTCATAGGGATACCATATTGGAAAATGATATAATTAAGTATAAACATGGAAACCTATTTACCTATGGCAGTGATCAATTGAACAAATTCAATCCACTTGGTAAAATATTTTTTTGCGGTTGTAATGAAATTATGGCCATTGGAAGATGGAGGGTTAATTGTACCCATGAGGTTGATTCCCCAAGGACTGGACGATAATATTGTTGTAAAAGGATGAAATTGTTATGTTGGTGCATGAATAAGATTCCCATGTATCTGACATTTCTTGCATTTCCAAGAAAAATGAAAGGAATCTGTCTCCATAGTAGGCCAATAGTAACCCATATGCATGAGCTTCTTAGCCAAGGAAGGACCACTCGAATGTGTTCCACAAATACCCTTGTGTACATCTTGTAAGTCAGTTTTAGCTTCATCATGTTCAAGACATCGTAAGAGAGTACCATCAAGACCTCATTGATACAGGGTGTCGGATATTAGGAGATAGCAGGAGGTTTGGGGTAAAAAGGTTCATTTATGGTTTTTGGATAAGTCGGGTGGAATGATATTGTATTTTAGGTAGGAATATATCTTTCTGTAGGTAGGGGAATCTTTTCTAGTAATATGACATATGATACTTGTACCAAGATCATCGTACGAAGGATAAGCCAAAGATTCCACTAAGAACTTAAAACGGGCTTTGGTATCTTCTGTATCAAATAGAGAAGCAATTGTTGTCATAGTGTCTGCAGCTTTACTTTCAAGTCTTGGAATTTTCTCAAAGGTAATGATTGAAAAATATTTCTTAAAGTCATCCACCATGTGCTTATATGGTAACAACTTGTCATCCTTGGTCTGGTATTCATTATTAACTTGATTGATAATCAACTGGGAGTCTCCATAGACATTCAATTTAGTGACTTTCCATTGTAGAGCCATCTTCAATCCAATCATCAAAGCTTCATACTAAGCTACATTATTTGTACAAGGAAAGAGTAATTTGTAAGACTTTGGTATTGTATATCCCTATGGTGTAACAAACAACACTCCAGCTTCTTAACCATGTTGAGTATATGATCCATCAAAATACAACCTCCATGTTTGTGTAGATAATTTCAAGATATGTGCATCTGGAAATTTTGTATGTATAGGTTGATCATCTGCTAGTGGTGCCTCAACTAGTTGATTGGCAATTACTTTCCCTTTAATAGCCTTCCTATCCACATACTCAATATCAAATTCACTAAGCAACATAACCCACTTAGCCAATCTTCTTGTTAATGTTGTCTTGCTCAAAAGGTACTTCAAAGGATCAATCTTTGCAATAAGCTTGATGGAATGAGACAACATGTAATGTCGCCACTTCTATGAAGCAAAGACTACTGCTATAAATGCTCATTAAATTGGTGAATAATTGAGCTCTTATCCGACAAGGGTGCGTCTGATGTAATACATAGCCTTCTCCTTTCCTTCTTGATCTTGTTGGGCCAAAAGAGCACTGAGTGAGACTTTTGTAGCTGAAATATAGAGCAAGAGTGGCTTGCCTAGAATTGGTGACATAAGAGTAGGAGGATTTGCTAAATATTGCTTGATCTTAGTGAAGGCTTCTTCACACTTATTATCCCACTTGAATAAGATATCTTTATGTAACACATGTTGAAAAAGATGACTTATGTCTGCTAATTGAGAAACAAACCTTCTAATTTACTGGAGGTGTCCTTGTAAAGATCTTAATTGACTGATATTCATAGGTGAAGCCATCTCCATGATCACCTTAACTTTATCTAGATCCACTTATATGCCCTTAGCTGAGACAATATATCCTACCATCTTTCCCAATGTAACCCCGAATGCACATTTATTTGGATCGAGTCTAATCTGGTACTTTTCCATTCAAGTGAATATTCTATCCAACACTCTTAAATCACCATCTCTATTCTTAGATTTTTCTATGATATCATCAACATAATCCTCGATTATGGTATGCATCATGTCATGAAAGATTGTGGTCATAGCCCTCTAATAAGTTTCACCAGCAATTTTGAGCCCAAAAGGCATCACATTCCAACAGTATTTGCCTCAAGGACACGTAAAAGCAGTCTTTTCCTGGTCTTCTGGTGCAATCTTGATATGGTTATAGCTAGAAAACCTGTCCATTAAGGATAACATATCATGCCTAGCTATCAAATCAACTATAATATCAATGTTGGGCAGTGGAAAGTCATCTTTAGGACAAGCCTTATTGAGATCTCAAAAATCTATACAAATCATGATAGACTTGTCTGGCTTGGATACTGGTATAGTATTGGAAATCCATTCAACATAATCAATGGCTCGAATGAATTTGACATCCAGTAATTTCTTCAATTCTGCTTTGACCATAAGTGCAATATGGGGTTGCATTTTTCTGGGTTTTTGCTTTACTGGCTTGATTCCTGGTGCAATAGACAAATGATGCATAATAATATTAGGATTAAGCCTGGGCATATCAGCATAAGACTAGGAAAAGTTTACCTGTCTCTCTTTGAAAAATTGTGAAAAAGCTTCTTTTTCTGATTCTGTTAAGGATGCTATTATTTTTAGAATACATGGGGACTCCTCTGTTCCAATGTTGAGAGGCAACATTGGTTCAATAAGTATTGCAAATTGCTCTTGATATATATAACTGGGGAGAGTTTCAATCCTTCCATCTTCAGGCGCCTCAGAGAGGTTTTCACCCTCAGATACGTCTTTTCTTTTTACTTTTTTAGGATCTAACATTGCCACTGAGTGGTTTTCACCATTAGATATATTGATTATTTTTACATTTTTACGACTGAAAGGATTGGCACCCTCTCCAAAATAAGCCATGTCATTGAGTTCTATTGGAAATCTTAATTTATGATCCCCTAGTGGTAGATGATCTCTGATTCCAAGATAGTCAATAATTGTGTCATCATTATGGAAAACATCAAGTTCTAGATTATTGGGAAAATCCCAAGCTATAAGCTCAAGGTGGATGAGGGGTATTGGATCATTTGGGTCAATTTCAAAGGTTAAGATAGTATTGATGGAAAACTTCTCAAAGTTTATGATTGTATTGGCAAGGTCTATTTCCATACTCTCATCCGAATTACCTATCTTGAGATAATTCTCAATTTCCTCACAATCGCCAAGAGTAGTATCATGTGAATCTAATCCTAGTGGTTCTGTCCTTGAACTTTCCTTCTCATGATAATCATTACTATAGGTATGAAAAAAATCAACTCCTATCTCTTCATTATAGTCAGATAATGAATCCCATTCATAAGCATTAGAATCATCATCATCATCCCTAAGTCTATTAATGATTTATGTTGCTATCTTTTGCTCTTCTGGATCTACATACATGCCATATTTTTGGAACTGTAATGCAGGAGCTTTAGAATTCTTGTAGAAAGGTGTAATCTTTTCTTTACCTTTAGATTCCTTTGGTCCCTCTCCTTTGTATCCTAATCCTATGGTGTCCCTTTGGTAATTTTGATTTTTCAGAATTGGTTTATAAACACCCCCTCTTTGCAACCCTATAGGTCCACTGCCTTGATATCCCATCTTTTGCAACAAACTATATCCCTTACCATATACATCAGGTGATATATACTCATGTTTTTCATCTTCTTTATCTTTATGATGTTTAGGCAAATGATTAGCATTACGCTTAGCTGTCTCTTTTGATATAGTGCCCCCACTTATAAATGTGTCATAAACAAGTGTAGAAGGAGCTTCTGATTGTTGTTTGGTAATCAAAGATTTTCTATATGACTTAGGAGATAAGGGTAACTCTGTGATACATAAAGTTTGACCCAAAGTGTATTATCCCATACTTTTCTCTTTTATGTCTATTTTGATCCCATGGGATTTAGAGGTCGATGCTTCATTACTAGGATCAATGGGTGTTGTTATAGGAGATCCAATACGATTATAGGGTACCAAGGATTTAGGTGTTGTCCTCACAGTGTTGAAATATTGAAAAGGATCTGGATCTCCTTTGATAGTTATTTCTTGACCATTATGTTGAAATTTCAAACACTGATGATAATTTGATGGTACAGCTTGCATAGAATGAATCCAAGGCCTCCCCAAAAGAATGTTATATGCTAAATCCATATCAAGGAATTGACAAAGTACATCTTTAACTATAGGACTGACTCTGATAGGAAGAACAACAGATCCCTTGGATGACCTCTCTTCTTCGTCATAAGCTTTAATTGTGATTTTCTTCTTTGGATATATAGCATTTTCAAAAAATCCCAATGCAAGGACTAGTTTTAAAGTGCATATATTCAAGCCAGCTCCTCCATCTATTAGTACTCTTTTGATTTTATGATTTTGCACAAGGCCTTCTATATGGAGTGGAGCATTATGTGGTTGATTAATGGCTAGATCATCATGCTTAGTGAAGGATAGGTAATGTGGAGTTGTCAAATGTCCCACCATAGCTTGGAATTGGGCTTGATCTAGATTTCTAGGAACATTGGTTTCAAGGAGATCTTTCCCAAGAGTATCCTTATGAGAAGGTGATAGACGCAAAAGCTCTAGTATAGATATTTGGGCTCGTGTTTTCTTCAATTGATCCAAAAGATTGTATTGATTGGAAACATTTGGCATGGACTTTGGAACATAGGAAGACTTGTTTTGAGAGGTGCTAGGTTTGGATGAGACACCTTGAAGAGTAACCTTGGACTGGGCTCAAGTAGTGACATTAGTTGGTTGACTCTTTTCTCTGATAGAAATCACATTGAAATAGTATTGGGAAGGATGGCATTCAGAAATGTGATTTATATAGTTATAGGATGTGGTATTGTAGTTGGCTTGATTATCACCCTTAGCATTGGAAGAACTCCCCTTCTCATGTTCAGGAAGTGGATCTTTAAAATCTATATGTGACTCGTTTGAGGTATGTCCATCAACACTAATTTCTCCATTTTCAATCAAATCTTGTATCGCATGTTTGAGTCTTTGACAATCATTGGCTTTTTGACCTTTCCCTCTATGAAATTCACAATAATCATTATCATTCCACCAAGAAGGCTTCACCCTAGGTTCAAAATCTCTAGTTTCAGGAAGTGCAATGATTTTCTTTTTGATCAACTTCCTTAATACAGATTCAAGAGATTCACCCAAAGGAGTAAAAGTTCTTCTACATGGCATAAAAGGTAATCTTGATGAATTGTTGTTGGTATTCTGATTTTCACTTTGATTTCTATGAGTAGGTTGAGTAGCATTGGCTTTTCTTGTGAGATTCAAAACAGGTTGTGTTGGTTTAACATGTAGATTATCCACAATCCCATCATTGACAATGTTCTTGTTTTTGTTCCAAAATTTGGACTTGTCATTATTATTGTTGTTGGAATTTGAATTTGAAGATCCAACATTGTCCTTGGAGTAAAGATTAATCTCACCCTTTCTAACAATAGCTTCCTCAATTTTGACTCCATTTTTAATGAGCTTGTTAAAGTTTGGAGGACATTGCAATTGTAACTAGCTCATTTCTTGTGTAAGGTTATGCACAAAGATATCCATCTTTTCTTGTTCAAGAATGGTTCATGGATACTTGGCAAATAATTGATGCCATATTTGCAAAAAGTAAAGAAAGGTTCTCCACTCTTTTGTTGTGCATTGCAAAGATCAAGCATAGTGACTTCATGTTTGATATTATATGAGTAATGAGTCACAAACTTGTCAATAAGCTCATTGAAAGACTTGATACATGGGAGTAGTTTGGAGAGCCATTCCATAGATTTTCCACCTAAACTTCATGGAAATAGTCGCATAAGATATGTGTCATTATGGGTGACTTCAATACAAGCAGCACAAAACTCACGAATGTGGTCTTGTGGATCCGAATTCCCTTTATATTTATCAAATTTTGGTACCTCAAAGTGAGGAAGGAAAGGAATCATGGACAACTGCTTATCAAAAGGATAGGGACATATATCATCCAAGGAATACTTCTTGGTAGATGATCCAGTTTGTATGTCACAAATTTGTTGTTGAAGAATTTGGATTTGTTTTAGGACGAGATCCAAAGGTGGTGGAGGTCCTTGGGTATTTTGGAAAGCACTATTTTGCTTGTCTTCCTTTGCTCCATGAGCATGTGTCTCTTGAGAACCACCAGGGTTTTCTTGATCATTTGCGATAGGTGGTTCTGTAAGAGTAGAGACATAAAAATCATTGGGTAGTTTTGCTCCTTATTGAAAAAGAATAAGGAAATACATCTCTTTATCCATGTCTAAAAGTCTTTCCATGACATTGTATAATCTAGCATCTTGCATGACATATCTTAACTCTTGATCTGTGGGTTCGTGATCTGATGTAAAAATTGAAGTTTTCTTAGACTAAGGGTTTTCCTCATTGGTATTGCCTCCTTCCATCTTGTCTATGTATTTTGGATTAATGGTTTTTTTGAGTTTCTGAGATCGAGTTTGAACCATAAAAAGTGAAAGATGAAATAGATGAAGATGTGATGATAGAAAAGATGTGATAAAAAGATTGAAAAGTGTTGAAGTAGATAGGGTAACTTGATAATCTAAGTCAATAGGAGGTATGGATCTCACTATGATATGACAAAGGAAAACCAAGAGATAGTGACCTAGGTAAGTTTTTGATGAAGGATGATAAATCCTGATATGATAAAAACTCACAAAAGCCAAAATCTGATAATTAGGGTAATGTTTCAACACTTAAATGTAGATTTTTAAGATTGAAGAATGATTTGGTGAATTTTGGATGAAAGAAAGATAATGAAAAATGATGAAGATGGTCAAACTGAAGATCAAAGGTCTGATAAAATTGAATGTGCTTCCATAATTGTACTAAGGACAAAAATGGGTATCTAAAAATGTTCTTTTGAAATCTTGAGGGTTTGTACAAAGGCTTTTTGTTATGTATGTGCAGCAACAAATGCGCAGGCAGATTGGACAAATGCACAGTAGAAAGTGATATATGCGCAGGTTCCATTTTTTTTTTTTTGGGGTGGTTTTATGGATTTTTTTTGGAAATTTTGTAATTTTTAGATGATTTTGGCAAAATGAAAATGCATAAACACACACACGCAAGACAAAAATGATCTAATCTGATTTAATCTAGTATGTATGGACAAACACGCTTACAATTCCTAAGGTTGGCAAGGACAGTATCTGCTGAATCCCCACTTGGATAATAAAATCCAGCCACGCAAATTCAAAGCGGACATCCTAGGAACTTGGAGGCACGTGCTCCTCCTTACAGTGCACTCACTTCTCTGGCACACCAAGTTCCAAATTCAATGGGTCATTACTTCCCAAAGAACTGCTATCTCTACTATGAACCGTGAGTAATGTAGGGTGTCTTCACGGGTTGGGCTACCCCTTGAACTAGAAAATAGAAGGTTTTTGGCTACTAGACAAAAGATTTTAGTAAGGACATCCATTTAGGTGGTTTTGATCAAGTCATTTTCCTAATTAAGGGCACTCTCCCAATCCTTTCAAAGAAATGTTTTCACCTTAACAATGTAGGGACTTTAACGCACCACATGGGTACTAGAGGATCTTTTGGTTGCCACAAAAAATTTACACCTGTCCACTGTGAGATTAATCACAATGGCATTTTTTGTATACCAGTTTGGAGGGGCTTGGCTTTATCATGTTACCGATTGGATCGTTCTTTGGGGTGAGTACCTCTTTTCCCACCAAATACTGCCCTCTAAAGATTATAACAGTTTCTCTTACACCCAAGGTCCACGAATGGCGAGGGGAGAGGATACGTTGTTATAATCTGGGATTATAATTGAGCTATAAAAGAAAGACACAACAGACAGTTTTCTAAACTAAAGAAAACACACAAATTTGAAAAACATGTTGTATTTTAAGCCCAAACGAAGGTTATAGTTTATTTTACAAACCCCTAGGAACCTGCAAGTAAACTGTCAATAATTTAAGATTGGGGTATTCATATTTATGACCTGAAAAATAGCCTAAAAACTACAAGAGTAAACAAGAACTTGTTAAGATAGTTAGCTAAAATAGAATGATGAGAAAATAGACTTCTACTGGTGAAAATGATGTATGCGTAGAAACAACAGATGGATGTGCAGGAACAGAGAACCAATGCGCAGAATATGCCAATGCGTAGTAACAGTGGATGACAGCGCAACATGATGGAATAGATGCGTAGTTTTAGCAAAAGCACAGCAGGAATGGATGTATGTGCAGGTATCGAGGATGAATGCACAGAAAAAGCCTATAGAATCCTTCACATGGAAAAACTAAAAACAAAATGGCAATTTCGTGGGGATGGCCCCACGATGGGCACCAAAAATGTATGCAAATTAGATGTCTACTTATGTAAATGAGATACTACTATTATAAAACTAATAAATCTATCTAAATGCAACACAATGAAGATTACAAATGATCAAATGAAATAAAAACAAGTTTACCTTCACTTACCCATTGTATCTTATCTCCATTGTCCTCCTAGCCTTGATTTCTTGGATGTGTTGAGCTCTCAGATTTCCAATTGAAGCTCCTTGCCCAAGATGTCACCAAAGTGTGGAGATTGAGTGGATGTATGCAAAATGAAACTAATGGATGATGGAATGGTATGAAAATGATCTCAATTTCTTGACTAAATGCTTGGATGTTTGATTGCTTGATCTCTAGAATGCTTGAATTCTTGAAAGTTAGAGTGCTTGAATGCCTAATTTCCTATTAGCTCACAAAGGGAGAATGAGGCTCCTTTTATAGGATTTTGGAGGACCCAAGCATAGGTGGCATAGTCCTAGGGTGGAGATTGAAAGGTGGAAGATCCTAGGGTTGCTATTGACTTGGTTGAAGGGGTTGAAAGAAAGGGGGATATAGTTGGAATGTGAGAGGAAGAATAGGGAGGATGTTCCTCCTACATTGACATAGAGGAGAAGAAGGTGGAAGGGAAAGACACATGTCAAGTGTCTCACAAATACCATTGAGAGGAA
>MU224190.1:2982342-3000032 GCA_018584345.1 Thuja plicata | reverse complement strand
TCATGAACTGTAAACTGAAATACTTTAAGTAATTGAAAGAATGTTTAGTAAATGTGTATGTAATTTGAAATGAATAGATAGATAAGATATCTTAAAACTATAAACAATGAACTAAATAACTATAATCTAAAAAATGATTAGACCAGTGTCTTATTCTACCATGGGAAATAGAGTCAAGGTCATTCCAATCTTATGTTCAACCTCATAGACAGTTTTACAAGAAAACTTATCACTTCAAAGGTGTTATGGAATGTACATGCAAAAAATTCAGAGATATTTCAAATGGGTAATACTTCTCAAATGACAGACCAATTGACTAAGGCCTCAATCAACAGAATTTAACCATGCAAAATGAGAACCAATTGAAAATATAGACTATGAATCAAATCAGGAAGCATGCACATCAAACTATCACTTTGAAGAATTTTTATTGGTTTATCCGAGGGACTAATTGTAAAATGATAATGAAACTATTACACATGTGAAAGAAAAAGGACTTATCTTTATTGATTTTGAAAAAATAGTACATCCATGTCCATGTTATACTTGTTGATTAAAAACTATCCAAATATGTGAAATTGTATTATATTGTATTCCCCTCTCTTTACATTTTATATTATGTATATATATATATGTGTGTGTGTTTGAGTGGCTTTCACACCTTTTTAGAGTGAAAAGACACAACTCTTATTACAAATTATTTTGAAAAAACAATAAACTAACTAAAAAATAACTACCTAACTTTTGGATTTGGCTTTGGTTGAAAATTCAAAACACCTCATAAAAAGATAATAATATCTGCTGGAGATATGAAATTTGATTTCCCAAACTGGGTCATTTTGAGATTTTTAAAATTTGACCATCTTTATCCTCTGTCAAAATCATCTTTGTAGCAGGTCTAGATTCTAGCATTTTCTGAAGGCTTCAATTAGCTATTTCTATGTATTTGTGTCATAAAGCTTCCTTCCTTTGATCTTTTTTTTATGGATAAAAATGCTTCTTGATAATGGATTGGGACTTCTAAATTATCAAAATTTAGGGTACCACTAGGCTACAAGTTACTAGCATAGATTCATGGATAGAACACACTCTGGAATGCAAGAGGAAGAGGGTGGAAGAAGGGGCTTCCAGCAAAGACACTCTATCATGAGCCTTTCAGCCCAAGGCTGCTATGATAAAACAAAAGAAAGTGAAGACAATGTCTACCCCAGGTCATGATCCTGAGACTGGGCACTTCACCATGCAAGTGGCCAGGCCAACTAAGGAAGGTAGATTCAAAGATATGACTTCTTCAGACTTTCAGTTGCTGTCATTTTATATGGGGTTGGCTCATCATGACACCAAGGTGGATTTGTGGAAATCTACCAATGTAGTGATAGAAGAAGAGCTCGAGGGGCTCAAGACTGCCAAATTTAAACTTAAGGCAGAAGTGGCTGAGCTGACCAACTTCATCAAGAAAATCCTCACTCTGATTGCAAGAGTTCCTAACACCCAAACCACCTTTGACCCTAGTGTTGTGGAGAACCAAGCCATTCTGGCTAAGTTGCAAGAGGATTGGCATTATGGGCAGATGGGCTTGAGTCTGAGGGACTAGAAATGGTTGAACAACTAGGTAACACCCTTCTAAGGTTGGAGGTAGAGAGAAATAACATTTCTATGAACCTACAGACTCTCACGTCAAAAAGGGTGAAGTGCCAGGAATGTATAGTTATGCTGCATGTGGCAGTAAAGATGAAGGCTAAAGAAGAGCTAAAAGATAAGATTCTATAGAAAGGAGATGAGCCTTTGGTCAAATGGCTTCAGAGTCTAGAGTTTAAGATCATGATGATCATCCAGGCCGAAGCAGGATTGCAACAGACAGATTTCAAGATCAAAGAGGAGCAGAGAAAAGATTTCAAACTCCTCTTAGGGCCTCATACAGAATCACAGACCAATGGTCAGGGAAAAGAAATAATCAGAGTAGCCAATATGCAGAATTCATTTTTTGATTATTTGCACAAACTGACAGAAGATTCTTCCTCTCATCTAGACAAAGTAACAAAACTCCAGCAATTGAGTAGATGCATTTTTAGAGTGATAGAAGAACTGAAAGATTGGACTAATTCCATTAAGATTCTCACCAAGGAACATTCCAAGTGGCTCATTTAATACACTAACATCCACATCAACAGGCATGAAGAACTCATTTGAGTCATTACAACTGTTACAGCCTATAGGGCTAAATTAGACAAGGGAAAGGAAACTGAAGCTTAAATAGATTCACCCTTGTTCTATTTTTGATACTATTGTAACCGATAAACCTTTGGTTATCATTTCTAGTTGGGGAAGTTGAACCATTTTGATTCTCCCCCTTTCTTGTAATGGCCCAATCTGGGACTCTATATGTATTATTTCCAAAATCAATACAAAGGTCGGCAAAATTTTGGTGTGAAAGATAACATTTTGCTGTCAAATTTGTATGTCTGAATACCATTGTTTTATCTGTTCCATTTGCATCACACTTATCTTTCTATTGAATTCATAAATTTCTCTGAAGTTGGATTTACAATTTGTGTTCGAACCAGAGCTTTGCGTTATGATTTGATACAATTAACAAAAGGGGAAATTTGTTGTTATCTTAAGTTTGGGAAACGTTCTCATGATATAGATTGATTCATTGTTGCTCCATCATTAACCTTTAGTCTTGCATCTTCATTTTTAGTAGAATTTCATGCATTACCAATTTTGGGAGTTAATCTGATTGATGAAATCCCAAAGTTGGCTAGATTTAGAGTTGAATGTGTCCTACCTGAGCTATTTTTTGCCTAGGATTAGCTTGGTTTGCCTCTTCTATTCTCGGGTTAAGAACATACCCATGTTAGACTAGGAAAGAGAAAAATTCACTGAAAATCATTCATATAAGGGAGTTGTACCTTTAAATTCAGAGGGAAATTAGTTTTTCAATAACAATTTTCCAACTGTTATATTTGATTTTTCTTTAGCATTTTGGGTTTTTTTAGAGTTAAATTGAAAAGAACAATCTATTTACTAACAATTTTTTGGCGACTCTACTAGGGAGGCAAACAGTCATTACACCAGAAGCATATCATGAGGAAAGATGGTGCTTCCCCATGAAAATATAATTCCTTTACTCCAACCAAATCTTGGTTTTCAAGACTATCAAGAAGACCTTAGTTCCTCATTGAACACTTTTTCCTGGAGGAACAGAAGAAGCACCAAACATTACAGAAATGCCAGTCAAGTGCTAGAGAAAGAAGAAGCTAGACCAGAATCACTTGAAAGAGCCTTCCAAAGGAGAAATCAAAGAAGAGTACAGTGCCAAGTCAAGCATGAAGCTAGGCCACAGAATTAGTCAAAAATCTGGAGCCTAAAAGATTTCTCAGAAGCGTAAAGAAAGAAGGAAGTACATATCTAGTCTTTGAGATACTTGCGGGTATTAACTTTTCTCTACTTAAAGTACCTCATCGAAGAACTAGAACTACAAAAAGCTAGAGAAGACCTTCTTCACCCCCTAAGCAGCCTACTCTTTTATCCACCACTTGCCAAGTGTTAACATTACACAGAGTAGTTTCTCCCCCTATTATCAATCTAACCCCTTATTTACCTCAAGTAACAATGGCACTCCCTTGGGCCGCTGCAGTCGGACCCCTATAATTAGCAGCATACAATCCTCTTCCCTTAGGGTCTAGAAAGAATTTTCCTAAATTTTTTTGAGACGGGAAAGTATCTACAGATGAACATATTGTTGCATTCTTTGCTTCTGTCAATATTTTACCGATACGAGAAGAAGATGTGGCCGTTAGATTATTTGTTGAGACCCTTGTTGAGGGCACTACCAATTGGTTTCACCACCTACCAAATTCCTCTATTAAAGACTGGGCCTCCATGAGGGCTGCTTTCAAAAGAAGGTTTAAAACTGCAGAAGATGAACATGCTCTATTGACGCAATTAACCTCTATCAAGAAAGAACCTTCTATTAGTATGAGAGATTTCATAGCTAAATTCAATAATCTCGTAAATCATATTCTAGTGGCTGACAGGCCTACGACAGGAAATTTGAAAACATTCTTTATAAGTTCTATGCCACCAGACATCAATTATAATCTAAGAAGGGTTAATCCTGCAGGTTTGGATGCTACGCAGAGAACTTCCATGGAACTCAAAGATCACATGATCTCATCCGGGAAATGGAAGAGGGAAATCCAATCAAGAGATAGTACTAGTGGTACTACATCCTCTGATGAGATGATCCAAAAATTGTCAAATGAATTCATCACCTTCAAATGGCAGCTTCCTAGATTCAATAACCCTTATCAACGAAACTATCAAGAGCAACCTGGAAGGGGCAATGATGGGAGGAATGTTGACAGTAAAGAACTATAGTTAACTGGTCCACCACAAAGACTAGCTATTGAAGCCCCCCCTAAAAGAGGGAATATGTGTGCCTTTCATCTAACTACAAACCATGATGAAGAAAGCTTCCCTGATGTAGCACGTGCTTGGAAAATGCATCAAATTGATGAATGGAATGTTGGAGTCTACGGCACTGAACTAGACTCATACTTGCATGGTGACTCTAAAAACTTATATTTAGAGTATGAGTCTAATTCAGAACAAGGAGCAACATGTTATGTGACCATAGATGGGACCTCCTATACAGTCTTGACCAGGAGCCAGAAAGATAAAGGTCCTACCTCTGCTCCCCCACCTAAAAATAACGAGGTGTCTACCTCCAACTCTAAGGAAGCCAATCAAGGTGTGAGAATTCTAAAACCTAGTAAGGAGCAGAGCTCTTTTGACATTATTCAATTTTGTAGAGACTCTTGAATTCAAATATCTCCCATAGATTATCTCAAATCCAATCCTATAGAATTGCAGAAATTAGTAGATTATTGTAATGAAGGGAATCAGAACCTAAACCAGAATGTCATGAATACTATAGAAAATGAGTCAATTTTTGTGGAGCCCATTGAGCAAGGTGAATCATCTATTTTATCTACTTTACCAAGTCAAAATCCTGATCCATTCTATGTGTCTTTATATATTAATGGGTGCAAGTTGAGCATTTGTATAATAGACTCTGTGGCCTCAGATAATGTGATGCCATCAATAGTAGCCAAAGATTTAGGCCTTACCCTTACTAAATCTCATGGTAGGTGCTATTCTATGGACTCTGAGCAAGTACCTCTGGTTGGACAAATAAAGGATGCCCAAGTGGCTCTGGCAGTGCAACCTGAGAAGAAGATGTTGTTAACAATTCTAGTTGTTGATATACCTACTAGCTATGGTTTGTTGTTAAGCCAGAGTTTCTGTAGAGATATAGGAGGGGAAATAAAGTTAGATTGGTCTCAAGCTTTAATCCCGGTGGGAAATAAAAAGATTAAATTGGTCCCAAAAGAGAAAGCTAAGTTTACAGTGCTGAAATATGATGATCCTAAAGCCCAAATTTTGTATCAAGAATTGGAATATGGCAACTATATGCTATTTACTGATGATCACAATGAGAAGGTGAAACCAAGAGAATGGGGAAAGGAATTTTCCACTGAAGAAGGGTCATCTCAAATCTAGACACTTGAATTTGATGGTAGTTGTGCTTTGTCAGGATCCAGTGCAGGTGTGGTCTTGATATCACAAGATGGAATATGTGATCCTATGGCTTATAAATTAGAATTTGTAAATACCGACAATACTACTAAATATGAAGCCCTTCTGTTAGGAATCATTGCTGCAAAGGAAAAAGGCATGAAGATTTTGAGAGCTCATGGTGATGCAGAGCTCATCGTGCGCCAGGTTAAGAATCAATACTCTGTTAAAAATCACAAATTAAAGAACTATAGAAATAGAGTATGGGATGAGATAGAAACACTGGATGCATTATTTATTGAATCGGTGCTGAGAGAGTTGAATGCCAAAGTGGACTCCCTGGCTGTGTTAGCTTCATTACTCCTTCCCCACCCAGAATTCAAAGACAAGAAATACCAAGTAGAAGTCATATATCAATCGTTCATATTCGACAATGTGGAAGATTGGCAAGTGTTTGAAGATGACAAGAATCTCCTCTTCCTAGAGAGTGGTGGAGACTTCCACAAAGAAGTCCATGGCAATCATAAAGGAGATCATCCAGACAAGAAAAAGAAAGATAAGTTAGATATTATCCAGCTGCAAAGTAATATCATTCTGGCCCATCTAGTTACTCTTGAAAAACTTTTCAACAGGCATGACACTTTTGTGAAGAAGAAAAGAATTGAAAGAGGTCCTACTACTGGTGAATATGAAAGAATGAATATTGGAACTAAGAAAGATCCCAAGATGATCAACATTGGGAAATTTTGTACTGAAGAAGAACAGAACGAAGCCAGGAAACTCTTCCTAGAATATTCAGACATTTTCTCCTAGAGCTATGAAGACCTGAAAAGTTTTATGGGTGGGAAATTCAAGCATCAAATCCCCTTAAAACCTGAATCTACCCCGTTCAGGAAAAAGAAAAGGAACTATAATCCCAAAGTTTCTGATGCAATATTTAAGGAAGTAGATAAAATGCTTAAAGCAAGGATCATCTATCCTATTCACCACTCTACCTGGGTGGCAAACATAGTGCCTGTGAGGAAGAAGAACAGAGAGATAAGAATCTGTGTAGACTTCAGAAATCTTAACCAATATTATTTGAAAGACAATTATGCTCTTCCCAATATGGATCACTTACTACAGAACGTAGCCAAAGATAAAATGATGTCTATGTTGGACATCTTTTTAGGATATAATCAGATAGAAGTTGAGAAAGTGGACCAGCATAAAATGGCTTTCACCACCCCGTGGGGCACTTTTTCTTACTACAAAATTCCATTTGGGCTAATCAATGTTGGAGCTACTTTTCAGAGAGGTATGGACCTTTCCTTCAATGATATGAACAATAAAATCATTGGTATGTATTTGGATGATCTCACTATATTCTCTAAGAAAAGAATAGATCATATAAATTACTTAAGGAAAGTATTGCAAAGGTGTCAGGAGGATGGGATTTCATTAAATCCCAAGAATTCAGTCTTCTGTGTAACTAAGGGGAAATTGCTAGATCACATTGTCTCCTGACATAAGAATCAATCTAGAAAGGGTCAGAGCTATTCAACAATTGAGTTTACCTGTGAATAAAACTGGAGTAAAATATTTTTTTGTAAGGTTAACTTTCTCAGGAGGTTCATTCCAGATTTTCCAAAAATTACTAAATGTATAGTTGATATGATGAAGGGAAATGTGAATTTAAAGTGGAATGAACCTGGTAAGAAAGCCTTCAAAAACATAAAGAATGCCATAGCCAATGTTGTGGTGTTATGTCATCCCGATTACAAGAAAGATTTTGTGATCTATTGTTATTCTTCTAAACATACTCTATCAGCCATTCTCATGCAAGAAAATGAGGAAGGAGTCCAGGCTCCTATTGCTTTTATGAGCACGCCTCTGAAAAATCATGAGCTAAAATACTCCCAAACTGAAAAGCATGCTTTCGCAGTCATTAAAGCCTTAAATAATTTCAAATTCTACATCTTACACTCACACTCTCTTGTGTATGTACCTGATATTACAGTAAAAAGAATATTGAATCAACAGGATGTAGGATGTAACAACAAAGGAGCATGGGTAGCTAAAAAGAAAGAATATGATGTAGAGATCAAGCCCACAAAGCTGGTAAGAGGTGATGCACTATGCAGGGAAATGGCATAAAACCAAGAGGGTGAAGATCTGGAAGCTACACAATTGGTTTTGGCAGTAAGTATGCAAGACCCCTGGTTTGAAAACATCATGTATTTCCTTACATATGGTGAATTCCCTGAAGAGCTGACTTCTAAGAAAAGAAGAGACCTAAAACTGAAGGCTTCTAAATATGTTATCTGGGAAGATAGGTTATATAAGAGATCAATACATGGGACCTTTCTCCGATGTGTTGACAGACAGCAACAAGAGAAGTTGTTAAAATTATTTCATGATGAAGCCTGTGGAGGACATTTCTCCTCATCAGTTACAACATTCAAGATTCTGAGATAGTGTTATTACTGGCCAGGAATGTTTAGAGATGCTTACCACTAGGTGTCAAAGTGTGAGAAATGCAAAATGTTTACCAGATTGCCACAGTTAGCAGTGTTGCCTCTGAGACCAGTGATAATTGAAGGTCCTTTTCAACAATGGGGTCTCAATTTTATTGGTCCTATAAACCCCACATCCAGTGCAGGTCATACCTACATAATCACTGCGACTGACTACTTCACAAAATGGGTGGAGGTGAAAGCAACCAAGAGGACTAATTCAGAAGTAGTATGTGAAATCATCAAAGAAAGCATCCTGGTAAGGTTTGCTGTGCCTATTAAGCTAGTAATGGATAACACTGCATACTTTTATTCTCAAGAAATTACTAAATTTTTCTTCGAGTATGGCATCATGGTCAGTCATTCTTCTAACTATTTCCCTCAAGGGAATGGTCAAGCCGAATCTAGCAATAAAAACTTGGTGAAAATCATGAAGAAGCTTGTAGCAGACAACTAGAGAACCTAGCATAAGAAAATCTATGAAGCCCTCTGGGAAGATAGAGTGAATCCCAAAAGATAAATAGGTATATCCCCTTTTGAACTTGTTTACAGAGTAGAGGACAGCCTTCCATTACCACTAGAGCTAGCAACCTGCAAACTAAGAACAGCAGTAGAAGATGGCATATATGAAGATGGTTTAGAAAAGAGGATTCTGTACCTAAACAAAATGGAAGAAGAAAGAGAGAAAATGGTAGACCACATTACGCAACATCAGATACATGTGAAGAGTTTGTTTGATAAAAAGAGTAGACCCCAGAAATTTATGATAGGAGACATGGTGTTGTTGTGGGACAAGCGTAGGGCACCCAAGGGCATGCATGGAAAATTTGAAACACTATGGAAAGGACCGTTCAAGATCCATCAAGTGTTCGAGAATAATTCTTTCAAATTGACATATCTAGATGGTGAAGTGCTACCCCTGACGTATAATGGTTAGGACTTAAAGCTCTATCAGATTTAAATTGAAAACAGGTAACTCCTGTATTGTTAAATAGTTACGTTTAGTTCCTGCTTTTGTTTTCCAAGTTAGGTTCCCTTCTTGTTTTCCTTTTCCCCATCTTGCTTTAGTTTTTTTGTGATCTGTCTTTTGTTGAGCTTTTCAAAACCATAGATTTGAGATTCCTTGCTTGGACATGTGAATGTCCAAGTCCCCAAACAGAGCCAATTGTTGCCCCACTTTTAGTCCGCATACCTTTATGACAAAAGTGAGTGTTTCATGTATAGTGGTGGTCTTGAAAGCTTCTTGTTAGTCCTAATTCTAAGTCTAGAAAAATTTCCCTTAGGCTAGGGAGCCTTTACCAAATTTTTCCAAATTGCCTTCTCTTTTGTGAACCAGAGGGTTTCTGCTCATGAGTTTATGTTTTCATTGGGTAGGTTAAGTTCCCAATCTGGTAAAGGCCTTGGTTCAAAGATTTCTAACATCAGTGTTACACACAATGGAAGTATGTATCCATAATCCTTCATTTTGTAGCTTGGCAGAAAATTAGGTTCACGCTTCTCCACTGGTAGAAAAGTATCAACATAGTGCATCTTCTCCTAACGACTACTAAGTGATGTCTCAGCAAGAAGTACAGTTCTAAAATGGATCCTTTAGGCTTAAGAAGGGCTATTGTATCTGGATTACACCTCTACAAGCCCAAAGGAATGATTCAATAGAATGAAATTGAGGAAATAAGCCTAAAGGCAGAAAAGCATAAAATGACTTCTCTCCTACTCCTACAGGTGGGTTTTGACCCACGAAGTATGTTTTCCGCCGAACCATTTAAATGAAGCAATTTTGAAGAAGGACCTGCCTCACAAAGAATCTAATATATAAATAAGGCCGATGAAATCAACACATGCCATTCTGGCATCCTAATAGACCAAATTCTCCCCTTGGCAGATTTTTGGACCGAGAGCACTCCAAAAACACTTCTCCGCCCAAAGGAGAAGCAGAAAAGTGATTTTCCACTACCTCAGAAAATTTATCGTTGCGGTTACTAAAATTGAAAAGACATTTCTTAACGGCCCCTAAGAGCAAGGTAATTAATTCAAATAAAGTTTTTTTACTTCATAATGGGCATTTTCATTAATGTTGGGGTCTTTTCATTCGTGTGGCGTGGGAACTCAGCCATTAAACGGTAAGAATTCAAAAGTTATAAAATCAGTTGAAAGTTGCAAATGAGAGCCACCATTTGTTTGCCAAATTGTTTTGAATTTGAAGTCTCATATTTTAGCTATTCCTTGCTCCTGCATCCCTAAGAGATACTTCTAATTTTCAAATATGAATCATCAGAAACATGGCTTCCAGATTCATGGGATTTGATGGAATGAATGGCATTACCTTTGACTGGCATAAGATCTCAGACACTTCTTTGAATTTCTTCGACATGCAAAATTTTCAGAATAAGTTGAAGGAAGACCAGAAGCACGTGATTACTAAAAAACTAAAGGAGAGCGGATTAGTTGAAGAAGCCAGTTTTCCTATAGCAGTTCAAGCCTTGAAGCTGTTTTGAGAATGTATCGCCTTATACAACCTAGACACCAAACAAATCCTTATGCCTAATGACACATTGCTTCTCTCTAATGATAGAGAGTGCGTCCAAAACTCCCTTCGTATCCCAGAATGAGCAGAGTATTCAAAATGACATACAGTCAAGCGGTGACTGAATATATTGCCAAAAAGGAAGTTTACAAGAAGGAGATAATGAAAGCATGGTTTCAAGAACCCAAGAGTGCCAAAGGGAAGCTGTTAGAGACATTATACGACACTAATTTGAAGCCAGAGATCATAGACATCCTAGTATTACTCCATAGGATCAGAGGTGAGCATGAGGCACTCAACTTTGTTGATCATCACTTCTTTTTGGTTCAGGTAATTTGTTCCCAACATCCCTTCATTGATTGGGTGCTTATGGTAAGTGAGAATCTCTCAGAGGCCCTAGATAGAGCTAAATTCCAGAATGAATTTTACATGTCTTCAGTCCTCTTATATATTCTGTCTACACTCCAAATTTGGCTAGGTCTTCCCAGATTAGAGGAATTTCTTGATGATGTCAAGAGTTATGAATTTTTCCCCTCTTTGCAACTGCATAATAGTTATGCTGAGTATCTTCGGGTTAATGACGTGTTTACAATAAGATTGTGCAGGGAGCTCCAAGGCTGTCTGGAAAGGAGATTCTCTCCCAAGGCCATGGCCTTTATCAGCCAGTTTGGGTGTTATTTCATTCAATTTAGAGGTTTCTCATATCTCCATCTTGCAGGTTTTGATAATTTCCCTTTGAAGTTGCCCATGTATCCTACTAATATGATCATGTTGATCAAAGTAATGAGGCAACCACTCCAAGTGAACTTACTTTGTGTTGAGGCTAAGAAGAAGGGATATGAATTCCCCATGACCATCAGAGCTTACAGCTGTGCATCCTGGTCAGAGGTGAAGAATGTTCTCAAGACATTCTCAAAGAGGTCTTCTTTGGGAGCCTATGATGTTTTAAGACCATAATATGACCCAGTGAACTATGACAGGGATGTATTGCAAATGAGTCGTGCAATTCATCATGTACATGATATTGAAGACTACTGGACTAATTGTAAGGATGATTTGGAGAGCAGAGAGAGATTCTACGCCTGGTTAACTATTGAAAAAATCAAAAGGTTCAATGCTAACATTGAAGTAGAGGGGCTAGAAGATGATGGCAATCATATGTATGATAATACATATCTAGAGGACATAAAGCTCACCCCTGTCAGTTCTGAACCTACGCTGGACCAAGCCATTAGTGATTTGTAGACTCTAATGGGGGGTATCTACAAAAGAATAGAATAATGGGTTGAATGGACTGCAGGCCGAAGGAAGAGGTCAGAAAGGAAGCCTCCTAATCAGCAAAACCTGACAAAGGATACTGCTGGTATCACAACCACCTCATTGATAATGATTCCAACCGTTGCTAAAGGATCAACCCAACTATCAGGAGGAGGTGATGAACCTCCTGAGAAAACAATCACATTGGAGAAGACTTGTGGAGAAGTTTCACTCCCAAATATCAGAACAACAAAGGAGCTCACCAAGGATGCAGAACTAGAATGGTCAGTAAAAGCAGTCACAGTAGATGTACCGGTTGACACCTCAACCTAGGATTCTCCAAGGAGAGGGTCTCCCGTCATAGTGGAAGTGGGTGAAGATACTCCTTCAACCATAGAATTAGAAGGAGAGGCCAAGAAGAAACAGAAGGTCACTTCAGTATCCAAATTGGTGTCCTCTTCTCCTACTTTAATCAATCCATTTTATTTGAGACCAAAGGCTACACCTTCAGTCATCAGGAAATTGTTCATTAAGGAGTTGGTTTCTACCAACAAAGTTACTAGCGCAGAGTCATGGATAGAACACACTCTGGAATGCAAGAGGAAGAGGGTGGAAGAAGGGGCTTCCAGAAAAAGACACTCTGTCATGAGCCTTTCAGCCCAAGGCCGCTATGATAAAATAGAAAAAAGTGAAGAAAATGTCTACCCTAGGTCATGATCCTAAGACTGGGCACTTCACCATGGAAGTGGCCAAGCCAACTAAGGAAGGTAGATTCAAAGATATGAATACTTTAGAATTTCAGTTGCAGTCATTTGATATGGGGTTGGATCGTCATGACACCAAGGTGGATTGGTGGAAATCTACCAATGTAGTGATAAAAGAAGAGCTCAAAGGGCTCAAGACTACCAAAGTTCAACTTAAGGCAGAAGTGGCTGAGCTGACCAACTTCATCGGGCATCTCCTCACTCTGATTGCAAGCGTTCCCAGCACCCAAACCACCTTTGACCCCAGTGCTGCGGAGAGCCAAGCCATTCTGGCTAGGTTGCAAGAGGACCGACATTATGGGCAGATTGGTAAATGGTGGATTGAGAGGATCGAGTCTGAGGGACTAGTAGTGGTTGAACAACTAGTTAACACCCTTCTAAGGTTGGAGTTACAGAGCAATAACATTTCTACGAACCTACAGAATCTCACGTTGGAAAGGGTGAAGTGTTAGGAATGTATAGTTATGTTGCATGTGGCAGTAAAGATGAAGACTAAAGAAGCACTAAAAGCTAAGATTCTACAGAAACAAGATGAGCCTTTGATCAAATGGCTTCAGATTCTAGAGTTTAAGATCGATTTGATCATCCAGGCCGAAGCAGGATTGCAACAGACAGATGTTAAGATCAAAGAGGAGTAGAGAAAATATTTCAAACTCCTCTTAGGGCTTCATACAGAATCACAAACCAGTGGTTAGGGTAAAGCAATAATCGAAGTAGCCAATATGCAGAATTCATTTTCTAATTATTTTCATTAACTGACAGAATATTCTTCCTCTCATCTAGACAAAGTACCAGAACTCCAACAATTGAGTGGATGCATTTTCAGAGCGACGGAACAACTGAAAGATCGGACTGATGCCATTAAGATTCTTGTCAAGAAACATTCTAGGTGGCTCATTCGATACACTAACATCCACATCAATAGGCATGAAGAACTCATTCGAGTCATTACAGTTGTTACAACCTATAGGGATAAATTAGACAAGGGAAAGGAAACTGAAGCTTAAATAGATTCCCCCTTGTGCTATTTTTGATACTATTGTAACCGATAAACCTTTGGTTATCATTTCTAGTTGGGGAAGTTGAACCGTTTTAGTTCTCCCCCTTTCTTGTAATAGCCCAATCTAGGACTCTATATGTATTATTTCCAAAAGCAATACAAAGGTTGGCTAAATTTTGGTGTGAAAGATAACATTTTGCTGAGTCAAATGTGTATGTCTGAATACCATTGTTTTATCTATTCCATTTGCATCGCACTTATCTTTCTGTTGAATTTGGATGTTTCTCTGAAGTTGGATTTACAATATGTGTTCGAACCAGAGCTTTGCATTATGATTTGATACAATTAGCAAAAGGGGAAATTCATTGTTATTTTAAGTTTGGGAAACATTCTCATGATATAGATTGATTAGTTGTTTCTCCATCATTAACCTTTAGTCTTGCATCTGCATTTTCAGTAGAAGTTCATGCATTACCAATTTTGGGAGTTAATCTGATTGATGAAATCTCAGATTTGGCTATATTTAGAGTTGAATTTTTCCTACCTGAGCTATTTCCTGCCTTGGATTATCTTGGTTTTTCTCTTTTGTTCTCAGGTTAAGAACATACCCCTGTTAGACTAGGAAAGAGAAAAATTCACTTAAAATCATTCATATAAGGGAGCTATACCTTTAAATTCAGAGGGAAATTAGTTTTTCAATAACAATTTTCCAACTATTATATTCAATTATTCTTAATCATTTTGGGTTTTTTTAGAGTTAAATTGAAAAGAACAATCTATTTACTATCAATTGGTTGAGTAGGACACATAAGAAAAGTAATGTCCAACATATTTGGAGTTTTTTGGAGGCTAGACATGGTAAAGGAGAACATGATGGTGCTGGTGCATGTGTTAAGAGAGACCTATGTAGAGAGTAACTCCAATTTGAGGAAAATGAAAAATTTAAAGATGCACATGCAATTGTTGAGTGGTGTAAAACAAGTTTGTCTACGGGATCGAGTAAAAACACTACAATCAGGCATTTCTTTAGTTGAAGAGAATTACATCCTGGGTATGATTGTGATACAATCAATAGGTGTGCTAAATGGCATTTATTTATGAGTTCTAATTCTAACACTTGGACTATATGGACTAGGGAGCTTGCATGTTTTTGTCAATTTTGTGTTGCAGGTGAATGAGAAGGATGCGAGCATATGTAATAGGTTGAAGAATGGAAACAAAAATCCTTAACACCTAGTGAGCCACAAGATCAAGATGATATAAGAAATGATGACCTAAATCATGCATTTGCATCAGAAGATTATGATCGTGTTTCAGACCTCATAGAGCCTGGTAATTTTATTCAATTTCTTGTAAAACTTTAAACTATATTATTAATGTATGTCATCTAATTTATTATTGTATTAGAATTATATGTCTGAGAAATTTTATTTGTACATACATTACTTAATTTTGTTTTGCAGGACATGTGTATGTTGTTGTTGCACCCGAGGATAGTGAAGAGCAGACTGATTATTGGCTAGCTCGATGTGTACAACCTAAGAAAATGTTGATATGTCATGAAGTAGATGATGATGGTTTTGAGTATCCAATTGGGTTTGTTGTGGTTTTTGGTACATGGCTTCGCAAATACCTAAAAAGAAGGAATAGTTTGCCAGCTTTTGAAGACTACCAATCAGAAAAGAAGATTATACATTATTCTCATTTAGTAGTGGTGTAAGATGTTGGAAAGGGGTAAGGAGATTATTTGTTAATTGTTGTTTGATTTTCTTAGAGTGTGTTGAGTTCCTTAACCCTACTTTACACTTAATTGAATTTGATTGATTGTATATTGTAATTGTGATTAGGGAGAAGATAAGATGTTCCTCTTCTATTCCCAAATGCACAAATGGAAGATCCAAGTTGATCAACCCAAAGGAAGGGCTAATGCACAAATGAATCAACTATTTGGTAAAGAGAATAACAAGAAGGATATCTTAAATTCTGTTAATTATATGTATAGATATGATATACGATAGTAATTGAAGAAATAGGAGAAATGTACTAACCTTAAAGAATTACATATCAAAGAATGCTATTTTTTGAGGTCTATAGACTATTTCTAGAAAAATTGAAGTATGATCTGGAACTGGAACGCAGAGACAAACAAAACCCAGAAATATTTTTCCATTCTGATGTCGTCTTATGAAAAAGGTCGACCTTGACCCACAAATGTCAACCCTAACCCAATAATGTCGACCTTGACCTGCACATGTCCGACAAAGAATCTGTTCACAAAGCTTGATAGAAAGCCGAAAAGGGTATCCAAATCTATGTCCAAATCTATAGTCCCAAACCTGTACCTACAAGAAAAAGAGGTTTTTTTGTTGGGGGGAGGGGTTTTCCTTGGTCAAACCCCAGTTTTGGAATTAACCTCAAATATATGTAATTGAAATTGCATAAAGATAAACAAAGTAAATGCACGAATTCACCTTGCTTGTAAAATCCCTTGTTGAGGATTCAAATCCTTGAGTCCACAAGTATGTATACACCAAATATGTAGAATTTAGAATAGTAGGATGTCTTCAATATCTTGCTTTTAGATCTCCAACACCAAGTCTGTAATGGGTTCTTGAATTTGGAAGAGGCTTGGAAGAAGGTGGATGGAGAGATCACCAAAAGGGGACTATGTAGCTTGAATCCTTCAATGGCCTCCAATGGATCTCCTTCATGAAAATGGATGCTTGAATGGATGATTTCTTTCTTAAATCTTTCTCCTTAGCTTTCTTGAATCACACTTGAAGATAGTTTGAGAATGCTTGATCACGATTAGAAGACTTAGAGGAAAAGAGAGGAGAAGGCTCCCTTTTATATGAAACTAGGGCACAATCTTCTAAGGAGGAAAAAATAGGATAATTAAATCCCCATTAAAGCCTTTACCCCTAGGAGAGGACCTATATTAAATATAATTTAGGAATCAATGCTTCAAAACCTGAAACAGCAGACCCGGAAGCGGGAAAACACTTTTTGCAAAGACTAACATCCGGAAACTGTGAGACCCCGGGATCTGAACCCTGGGTCAAGGGCAAGGTTGACCTTGACATAGGTCAGGGTCAAGGTTGACCTTGACCTAGGTCAGGGTTGAGGTTGACCTTGACCTAGGTCAGGGTTGAGGTCGACCTAGACCTAAAAGGTCGACCCTGACCTTGAAACCCAGAATCACCAGTCTACAGTTCAGAATGCAAAAATTAGGCTAAAAAGGAGTGGAAAGAAGGAAAGAATAGGGGGGAAGACATGTCAAGATCAGGAACCCATTCAAGGTGCTTTTCATGACCCCAAACCACTTACTCGGAAGGCTAAACAAGTCTATAATGGAAGTGCTTCCATTTTTCGACTATACAAGTGGCAATAAATATAAAATTGGAAAGATACAAAGGGAGACCTGCTAATAAAATATTATGGACACTTTCAATGGAATACCATGAGGCAATCATAGAGGCGTTATAGAAAAGAGAGGATGTTGATGGGACATTAGGTTGAATCAAATTTATACATTTAGTTTTTTGTTAATTAATATAGTTTTATATGTAGACATGACTTCCTTCAAGTATCATACATGTAGAGCTAATTACTTTGGTTTTCAGGTGTCAAGTATAACTGGATGTAACATATCAGACAAATTGTCCAATTTACAACTTTTGGCTAATCAAAGTTGTAATACTAGGTAAGTTCAATTCATTTATCTAACTTTTGGATCCTATAAATGAATTTTACATTTAACTGCATATTTTCTAACATTTCAACATTCATTTTTACGATGCAAGATCTAGAAGAACATGTAGACATGAACTATTTATGAAGTTGAATCTACACTTGTACTCATCCAAGTTTGGTTTTATAAAATACATAAACTATTTTTGAAGTTCAATGTACACTTGTAAATTCGTCCAATTTTGGTTTGATAAAATACATGAGCTCACTTTTCTTCATGTCCAATTTTGTCAATTACAATTTATATTTAATTTAATTACAATTGAATTTAGTTATTCAAGTATGTATCCATATTTCATAGTTCAAATTAATTTATG
>MU224190.1:2956552-2967157 GCA_018584345.1 Thuja plicata | reverse complement strand
ATATATATAGAGCCTCTTATTGACGAGTTGATGGATTTTTGGAATGGTGTGACTATATATGACTTCTCTAGACCAATGAGACAAAGACAATTTTAATTCTATGCAATGCTTGTATGGACAATACATGATGCCCCAGGGCTAACACATTTTTGTGGTATGTTATAGTGTTCAAATTACACATCATAATTATAATCATCAAAATTAATATATTTAATCCAATTATACATGATCTTGTAGGTATTCAAGCAAAGGGAACATTTGCATGTCCTTTTTGTGGTCCGAAGATTAAATCTCATCTTTCAAAAAGTTTAGTAAACCATGTGTTCGATGAGTATAGTCACTTACTCCACAGAAATCATAAATATCGAATTACTAAAAAATATCTTTTCAATGGAAAAGAAGAGACTAAATCAAAGCCACAAAGAATGACACCTCGCCTATGGAATTTAGAATATAATAGAATAAATCATGGAGGTAATGTCATTCCATCTAATGGTTTATGTTTGTAATTCATATTTTGATATTATGTTTTGTTTACTGTTGATGTAATTGATGATCGTGAAGGTCACCAAGGCATTAATGACCACCTTCCAAAAGGACTAAAAAGTTATCCTATACAATTTAGTAGGTTTCCCTACTACAAGTAGTTGCAAATACTAAATTTTTTGATGCTATGTATATTGGATAGAATATAACAGACATTATGGAAAATATTGGATGGAAAATGTGACGTAGAAAAAATTATCAAAATTTGTACTGACATTCATGAATCCAATCATACAATGAAATATTTCATTCAATCAAATAGAAATGGAGACCAAATTGATATGATTTCCCTTCCTTGGTTATTATCGGAGCTGCAAAGCAATTCTATAAAAGAAGTCATATGAAAAAATCAATCTCCCAAAAGATTTTTTGCAAACATAAATAATCTCATATCAAAGAAAAGTGAATTTAGGCCAAGGATGAAAATGCATTGTATTATATTATAAAATAATGAAAAGATCATTTTATAATTTTTGTAGTATGTTCTACCTCTATCTCTCCCACACCACTTTGACAATAGTGTCAAGCAAGTTATATTTGATCTTGGAAAATACATGAGGTAAGTAGTGATATTTGTTTGATTTTTTGTATAGATATTATATTTGTAATATATTTAACTTGTTATGTAATTTATTGTGTATTATTTTTTAAAGTCTCGTTTACATATTATTGCGTCTTGAATCTCTTGTAGGTGGTTGTCATCTAAATAAATCTATAAAGAAGATATAAAATATTGGAAGAGAAAAATTCCTCATCTAATGTGTGAAATGTAAAAGTATCTACCTTCAACTTTTTTCAATGCACAAGAAAACTACCTCATACACCAAGTTGAGGAGATTGAATTGTGTGGACCTGTTCACACTAGCTCAATATGGATGGTTGAGATGCACTTGAAATATTTGAAGGCTTTGGTTTGACAAAGAGCACATCCTAAGGGTTCTATGCTAGAGGGATATATGATATACCAAACTATGGTGTACATTACTGAATATCTTCCTAAGTTTGCAGCAAAGATCCATGTATATCACATTTGGAATCCCAACCCCATTAACAAATTTGAATGGGAGTACTTGATGGGGAAAGGTAGATTGAGGAAAGTGAGAGGTACTTATAAGATGTTATTATAGTTAATTAATTTTTAATATTCAATATAAGTCAGTTCTAAGTCTATTTATTTATTGTATCGTTGGTCGAGAATGGGATGCACTACATTTGTATATTGAAAATAATCTTGATTTGATGATGGTATGGATTGAATGATGTTATCATTCTTGTCACTCATTAACATGGGAAGTTGTGGCTTCATTGGTTAAAGAAGCTCATCGTAATGGAGATTCCTATGTTACACCAATGCAAATTGATTTAGAAAATGGTTTAAGAAATACAAATTTACGTAAAAATTTATTAATGAGCCACATGTTTATCAACTTGTGATACAATAATTTTTACATGTTTGACATATTGCAGGTCAAACACCACAAAGCTATGTGCTACAATGGTCTTAAATTTTGCATCAAAAATTTGGATGACACGAAGAAAACTTGTGATTGTGGGATAACTGAAATCTTTGAGGTGACTAATATTTCATCTATAAATGGCATACATCCTCAAGACTCTCAAAATTGATACTATGGCATTTTAGATGATATACTTGAGTGTGATTTCAATTCCTTCAAATCGGTTCTATTCATCATCAAATGGTACAGGCTATGGCTAATTCAAAATGATCCTGATAGAACTATTATTGAATACAATAATGGATTTACATTGGTTAATACAAGGTCCTTTGAGATAGTTGGAGATGAGCCCTATGTTCTTCCAAGCCAATGTGAGTAGGTATTTTACTTAGAGGTTCCAAATAAACCGCATTGGTCATTTTTTGTTAGACATGATCCAAGAGGAATACCAGTAAAGTGTAATGTGACCGAAGAATAAGATGTCGAAGAAGTAGAAGATGATGTATATGATGATCATGATCGACAGTTAATCGATGAAGTTCATGACGGAAATGTTCATGAAGAAGAAGACTTAAATGATGATGTTGTTCATGACGATGAGGATGGTGGTGGTGGTGGTGGTGGTGATGATGATGATGATGATGACGATGATGGCGATGATGATGAAGAAGAAGATCGATGACATGAATGAAATATATGAGGTATGTGATATCCTTAATTTAATATTCCATTAAATGAAATCCTTAATTAACTAAAATATTGATATGGAAATCCTTAATTGAATGAAATGTTGACTCAGTGATATATTTTGTGTTGAAAATAACCATGGAATGCTTATCACCTAAAGGAACAAGATTTTTTGAGTTGAAAAGATTTAAAATTGTCAAATGATTTTAGTGAAAACATGTTTTCTAGCTTCATCTCTAAGTTCATACACCCTCTTAATGCATTCATCCTACTATGTCAACACTTTCATGTCATTTAATAGCATAGCAATGCAAAATTTCATGCTATTTAATAACATATCTTAAACGAAGATACATATGTGATTTATGATACACGTGTTTCTACTATTACTCATATATTTAATGTATTTATTGTTTATCAAATAACAAATGTAATGCTTATGATGCTCAATTTTTGGTTCTAATTTCATGTATAAATGTTGTGTGATTCTGTCACCCTTGGTGGAAATAGGTAATTGGCTACAGAGTCAACCCTATTATTGAGGATCTTCCACAGTATAAATAAAGTAAAGGTAAGGAATGAAATAATATACAATGATTATGATGACTACATATTTTTCATGTTGTCTATTATGTAATTTTTATCATATGTATCATGTAATGTTTAGCTAACATATGATAAATGAATTACATATGCAGGAACTTGAACCGTATTGATGAGGATCCTACACAGTCTCATGGGTCGACATGTATAAGTCAATAAACCCTATAGAAATAGTATATTATTTTATTTATTTCTCTTTACACCCATCTTGGAGTGGTTTAATAATAAGGTAGGTGATGCAGAGGCAAGTGGTCAAAGGCCAACTAATTTTGCAAATGTATTATGAAAGACATACTTTACAAGGTTTTCCCACAAAACCCAATGCACCTAATGCTCCAAAGTATCCAAAATGAGTAACTAAACCTTCCCACTTCCAAACCTACCAACCTTGATGTGACTATCCCACAATCCAACGCTACTCTTACTACCCTATATCATTTTCCCATTCTTCAATCCCTCCAAATTGGATTGTTTATTTGTACCAACTTTTAACTCTTAAGGTTATTACTCTTGTCACATCCCTAGACACTTCCAACACCCTACACAAGGTGACAACATCAACACTACTAATTATCAACACTTGAGGTCCTAGCTGGGCTTATTAAAATTTTAATTTCACTCATATCTCACTCATTACCAACTATATCTCTCATTTGATGGATTGTGGGTACCACCAAATAGGTATTTGTCAGATGTGCCTTCCTCAAGTGAGGGAAATGAGAGAATAGAAGACGAAAGTATCTCTTCTAGTAGGTCTAAAATACGAAGATCAACCAAAGGTCAAAATATTAGAAGAATATTCAATAAAATCATGAAAATTTCCCTTTCTCAAGGAGGGTCATGTTCTTATGATGATGAGACCAAAGGTGACATCAAGGTGCCCTTGAGGTACACACATCTACAGAAATAATGGGTACCCAAGGAACTGCCTCCAAAAAACACTGACTTTTTGTTAATGAGAGGATATATCACATAGCACATCTTCATTACATGGTTTGGGCCTATTTTCCATGGATGGCATAAAGGTTAGTTACAACAAAGTTGTTGAACTAAAGGATTATGTCAGACCTTGTTAAAATTACAAAAATTGGATGCAGATTGTTCAATATACAAAAAGTATGCATAGGTATGCACTGTCACCAAATTATGTACAATGGAAAGATAATGATCAAAGTAAAAGAGTTGTTATGTACATTAATGGAAAGCCAAAATAAATAGGAAATATTGTAGGTTTCATAAATAGTACACAACCTGGGTCAACTAATAAGCGACCCAATCGCATATTCGAGGCACGCAAGGAAAATTGTGTATTTGTATGTGCAATAAAATAAATAAGTACATGGGAAGAGATGCTAATAGATTACAATTTGAACTGCATAGATACAAACACAATTACTATCATGGGGGTGGTGCATAGTATATACCATTTAAATTGGTCTCCAATTAAAGAGTCCAATATATCATTTTATTATTAAGTTTTTTTTTATAACTCTATTGGTTTTATTTCGCTAATATTTTTATATTTAATCTTTCTCACAAGGGGAAAGTGATCCATAACATATCATAGGAAGGGATGCATATCCCGTCCCTTCTTCCATGCAAGTAAAATTCATTGTAATTGTACAAATTAGATAGAAGAAAAAATTTATAGTTTTATGTTCTTTTCTTGAGGGTTTTGCACTAAGTTTTATAATGTTACTAATATTCTTGTCACAAATGGATGTTCAGAGAAAGGGTAAAGCACCTGCAATACCTCAAGATACATGTATGGAGGTGGACTAAATAGAATTATTGCAAGAGGAGATTGCATCATCCTCAAATCCTACTAGGGTGATAGAAAAGGTCATTACAAGAATTAATAAAGAAGTTGTTTCTTTTGCATTTGTATGGCCTCAAACTCCTGAGATAAAAGAGAGGGTGAAAAAATTGATGGAGATAGCAGAAGAATTGCAAGTAAGCATTAATGAAATCTTTAATTATAACAAAATTTTGATAATGGTTTATATTTTATACTCTTTTATGTTATGAACTAAAATATGTACGCGTTATTATTACAGAATTATGTGTGTCCTCATCAACCTGCGTGTGAACTTGATCAAGGCATCAAAGGTAATTCAAGCAAAATAATTTTAGTGGGAAAGGATGCAATTATTAATGTGTTTTTTTACCATTTTATAAATGTATGCAATTATTAATGTGTTTAAAACAATCAAGCTCTTGGAAAAAATTCCTTTGGGTTAGCATTAGCAAAAACATTCTAAAGTAAAGTTTTCTATTCACCGTGCTCTTTTTTGGAAAATATTTAATGTTTTGTATATTGAATGTATTATTCTTTAGGTCCTATGGATACTTTAGTGCAAACACCTCCTCCTTCAAGGTCAAACCCTGATGTATTATTTACAACAATATCGTCAACGTGTAGCATGCAGACATCCACTCCTGCACAGGCCAGAGTTGGTAGATCCCTCTTCTTCTCTCTTTTGTTATGTATTAATTTCTCTTTAAGTGTTCTTTCTTGGGGTCATTTAATAGTGGATTGATTTTTTGCAACATGAGATGCATCTCATCAGGATCCTACTACTGATCAAAACATACCGTCATTTCCTGGTTCTTCCTGTGTTACTAGTACGAGACCGTTGAAGGTCACTTTGGTGTTTTGTGAGGAAGAAATGCTTCCTTCAAAAATACAGAAGGTTCCAGGTACTTTAAAATTATTATTATATATAGTCTAATTGTAATTTACTTATTGATCACTCATTTTTGGACTAATGATTCCATGATTTTTTTGTAGGAAATAACATTTTTTATAAAAATATGAATGAGCTTACATTGCAGATATTTGGGTTCACCATACGTAAAAGGTGGAACATCATATGTGAACTAACCCTATTTGACTATTTTCATTTCATATCATTGCTAGAATAGTTTTCTTTTCATCCATTTCTTGAAGTATATTAAATGTATCTTCAGTTCATTTCAGAATCTAACAAGTTTTTTGTTGCTTAAGAGGTCGAATGACCAAGAATAAAAGCTAAAAGATTAGCTCATAGAGCCTTTGGTTGAGCTCTTTGGAGATAATCTTTTTGAAAAAGAAATTTTCCTTTATAAATTTGGCCACTATCTCAAGTATCTGAGGGACCAGTATAGAACACATTAAGAGATTAACCGAAATTACGAGCGTCCCCCCTTGATTCTGGAGCTGGATTAGAAGGACCTCATTTAGGATTTGAAGGAGAAAATTGATAGGAAAAAAGGAAATATGCCACCACACGCCAGACGAAGGTATGTGATACTATTAAGAATGTAATTATGAACTACTTATCGATCTTTATATTTATATAATCTAAGATATTTCAAAATTTTCATAGACTAATGGACACATCAAAGGCAACTAAGGGCAGACTAGAAAAGCACAACCAACACAAACTTGGCTCTGGTGGTTATATGAGACTTGTCGCACGACTTGCAAGTAACAATAAATAAAATATCAAATCAAAATATTTATAAATAGAAAACAATTTCGTTTAGTCGAACAACACAAAAAAAATTCATGATATTAAGAGAAAATGTAGGGCTCTAAATTCAATGTGGCGCCCATGAAAGATGACAAAAGAATTTCCTTCCAACATGGCTATGTATCTATGGCTGAACACCTACGAGATTCGAGTAGCCACACACAAGATTCTAGTACATCGGTTACACATGTGAATTGGCCAAATAAAAATGATTTCAAATTGAATACTTGAGCAATAATGTATTAATTTGATTTTAATTTTGAACATAAAATGAATATTATTATTTTTTAAATAAGAAAGCAATGATAACAATGTGCATGACATTGCAATGCAGCTTGCTAATCCTGGAACAGAATGTGCACATGATGAAGGTGTTGTTGTGTATCCGAGTGGTGAAGATATTCATTTTCTATTCCATTTTTTAATGCAATTATTGATACAACTAAACATCTTAAACTAAAATTTCTATAACCTTTTTTGTTTATATTTTAGAGCATGTAGACCATGATGACCAAGTGGAGCATGATCTGGGTATGCAACATCAGGAACGTGATGTGCCCCCATTAGGTAAAGAGGACCATTGTGTTAGTAATAACTGAGAGGGGGGGTGAATCAATGGCCTTAAAAATTTATCCAATTTCAAACTTTAATCCACCAATCAGTACTTCTCAAATTTTTAAGTCCCTACAAGATGTATGCCTTTGAAATACTTGAAACAAATAACTGTCTGTCGGTTTACTTTGTCTGTCCTTATACTCCTTGATAACGGATAAGCAGTAAACTGTATTTACCGATACTCAGTAAATATGTAGAGTATACCAGTCAATCCATAAATGCATATGCAGAATGTAAAACAATAAATTAATAAACCATACACATATAACACAAGCATTTTAATGTGGAAACCCTGTTAAGGGAAAAACCACTGGGACCGATACCCCAAATTTTCACTCTTCTGAAGTGAGCCATGTTAGGAGCCAACCCTATTAAAGGCTACAAACACACTGTTAAGTGCGACCTTGTTAGAGGATTTTCAATACATAGGTTGTCACTTAGTATCTGGCATCTACGCTACCATTCTTAAATCAGTCTCATGACTGTCAATAGGCTTTATGCAAATCTTACTACCATCCTTGAATTAGCCTCCTTCTTATACTGTTAATAGACTTTAGGTAAGACCGGTGCTACTATCATGAGTCAACCTTCTAGTAATCTGTTAGGATATACCTCAGTTACAAAATACTGTTAAGTCCTACTCTGTTAAGAGACTTAATGCTTCAATGGTTAAACTGAAACAAAATGACCTGTTTCTAATGCAACTGAATTGCATATTTTTAGATCTATTTACATACAAAATATTTCTGATCAATGTATCAATACAATTCCTTTGTACTTAACTCTTTATGCTCTGTGATGCTATGCTTTTCTGTTCGTTGGTGTCTGCAGAATTCTTTATCTCTCCCTCAGCTTGATTGATCAGGACTGCATGAAGTTAATCCTTCATTAGTTTCTCTTCAGCATCTTCTATCAGTTCACTCCCCCATGTATCTGATTGCTTATTGACCACACAGAGAATGAAAAATGCTTGTCTCTTAAATAGACATGATATTCCTTAATTCTTGGTTCTTGATTCTTGGCATGAAACACATTCCAGCCAAATTGATTTACGGCTTTAACTCCTGATTTATCTCATATTCATCTTCTTGCCAACTGTGTAAATCATCTTTAAATCATACTTAACTATGGTCAAATAAAACAAATCAAACAACCAGTTAGGTCTATCTTTTAGCTCTGCCAGCTAGATATTTTGTCATTTTCTGATCTCTCTATTCTGTCGGTCAATTCTGCAGTTCATCGCCAATGACAACTGCCAGTTCCATCGGTGTAACTTCAATTAGCTTCGAGATCTCCGTTCATCAGGCATCATTGGATCTTTCTCATCGGGCAACACTATTTTTAGCTCATCGGGCATCCTTTGATTCTGCTTCATCAGGCAACACTATCTTCTGCTCATCGGGCATAATTGTGACTTTACCTCTGTCTTTACCGATGGTGTGCACTCCGTCGGTGTAGTCTATCACTTAGTGAATACTTGACTTTTATGCATTGCTGAAAGCATAACCTCTATTCCATTGATTCTCTGAAGTCTTTGGTATTATGTATATGACCATACAAATAATATCAAGTTGACATCAATGACAATACAAACCATTAACTGATTTAATGTCTTACATTATCTTCAACTTAATGTAGTCAACCATTTAATCAGTTACATTTCATCAATCTCTCCCTTTGGCATTGATGGAAACATGCTATATTATTATACTATACTATTTCTAATACAATATGAAATACAATTGTTGAGATTCATCAAATTACCAAATAGTTTGTTTTGATAACCGATAAATGTTTGACCGCCAGTAAGCTGTGTAAGCTTAGATTTGATTCTTGCAGCTTTCTTTTTTCTTCTTCTGATGTGTTGTGACCTCTGTTGGTGTCAATTTTCTTTTTTGACTGTTCTGCTTCTTTGATCTCTCTGTCTTTTGTTTGCATCTTTTATATCAATTCTCTCCCTTTGGATATGATCTCTCGCTGGTTGGAGTAATCTAACGATAATATAGAAACATTCTCTCCCTTTGAAAACAATGCCAAACAAATATTTTACAAATATCTGACATTCTATCAACCAATTTCTTCTTTCCATAATATATTCCTTGAATTTCCCTTATCCATTATAACAATCTACTCTAGTGCTTGGTTCTGATATATACCTTTCTGTATATAGATGTAGCGTTGAAATTCAGCTTCTTCTTGCATCAATCATGTTTGATATGTTGATAATGTATGGTTGATGTAGTGTTCAGTCCTTATACTGACTGTTAGACATGGGTTTTACCCCTAGTCTTTTCCTCAGGTACTCAAATGTATCTTTTGGCAGTGGCTTGGTGAAGATATCAGCCAATTGTTCTTTTGATTGCACATATTCAAGTATGACTTCTTTCTCTTGAACTTGTTCTCTTAAGTAATGATACTTGATAGAAATGTGTTTAGTCTTCAGATGCATGACTGGATTCTTGGAAATATTTATTGCACTGGTGTTATCACAATAGATAACCACTGGTTCTTTGATCTTCATGTGCATCTCATCCAACAGTTATTTGATCCATGCAATATTTGAGAAGTTTGCAGCAGCAGCAACATATTTTTCTTCTATAATAGACTGAGAGATACATCCTTGCTTCTTGCTAATCCATGTGACAAGTCTATCACCCATAAAGAATGCTCCTCCACTTGTGCTCTTCCGGTCATCAAGATTTCCAGCCCAATCAGCGTCGGTAAACACTTTTAGTTCAAATTTGCCTTCTCTTCTATACCAAAAGACAAATTCCTCAGTATTCTTCAGATATCTTAGAATTCTTTTCACAGCAGTTATATGTGATTCCCTGGGGTTAGCAGAAAATCTAGCAACAACTCCTACTGCATGTGCAATATCTGGTCTAGTGTGTACAACATACATGAGTTTCCCTATCATGGATCTGTATAGAGTCTAATTTACCTCTATTGTCTTTTATTCCTTTGTTAATTTGCATCCAGTAGCCATTGGTGTTCCAACAGTTTTGTAATCTTCCATCTTGAATATTTTTAGAACTTCTTTGGTGTATTTGGACTATGTAATGAAAATACCTTCACTTTGTTGAATGATCTATAGACCAAGAAAGAACTTGATCTCTCCAAACATAGACATCTCAAATTCCTTTCTCATCTCATTAGAAAATGATTTTCATAGCATATCATTG
>MU224190.1:2936681-2952545 GCA_018584345.1 Thuja plicata | reverse complement strand
AAGAGACTTAATGCTTCAATGGTTAAACTGAAACAAAATGACCTATTTCTAATGCAACTGAATTGTAGATTTTCAGATCTATTTACTTACAATATCTTTCTAATCAATGTATCAATACAATTCCTTTATACTTAACTCTTTCTACTCTGTGATGTTGTGCTTTTCTATTCATCGGTGTCTGCAGAATTCTTTAGCTCTCCCTCAGCTTGATTGATCAGGATTGCATGAAGTTAATCCTTCATCAGTTTCTCTTCAGCATCTTCTATCAGTTCACTCCTCCATGTATCTGATTGCTTATTAACCACACAGAGAATTAAAAATGCTTCTCTTAAATAGACATGATATTCCTTAATTATTGGTTCTTGATTCTTGGTGTGAAACACAATCCAGCCAAATTGATTTACGGCTTTAACTCCTGATTTATCTCATAGTTATCTTCTTGCCAACTGTGTAAATCATCTTTAAATCATTTACTTAACTGTGGTCAAATCAAAAAAATCAAACAACTAGTTAGGTCTATCTTTTAGCTCTACTAGCTAGATATTTTGTCATTTTCTAATCTCTCTATTCTGTCAATCAATTCTGCAGTTCATCGCCGGTGACAACTGCCAGTTCCATTGGTGTAACTTCAGTTAGCTTTGGGATCTCCGTCCGTTGGGCATCATTGGATCTTTCTCATCAGGCAACACTATTTTTAGCTCATCGGGCAACACTTTGTTCTGCTCATTGGGCATCGTTATGACTTTATCTTTGTCTTTACCGATGGTGAGCACTCCGTCGGTGTAGTCTATCACTTAGTGAATACTTGACTTTTATGCATTGTTGAAAGCATAACCTCTATTCCATTGATTCTCTGAAGTCTTTGGTATTATGTATATGACCATACAAATGATATCAAGTTGACATCAATGACAATACAAGCCATTAACTGATTTAATGTCTTTCATTATCTTGAACTTAATATAGTCAACCATTTAATCAGTTACATGTCATCACATGGTTATTCCTATAAAGAAATTTAATTGAAATTGGTGTATTTATTAATTTAATTAAACTTCATATTTCAACTCCAGAGGATTTAGAGGGTGTTCACCATGTTGAGGTTGAGGCTAGACAACATGATATGGTAGATGATGTTGCCCCGTAAGGTAAAGAAAATCCATGTTATGCTCTTTTAATTAATGAAATACTTGAAACAATAATAAAATATGTTTTGAATTTAACGCATATCTTTGTTATTGCAATGGACTCCCCTTCCCATCAGCGTCCTCATCATGAGTACAGGATGAGGCATACACTAATATCAGTAGAAGAAGAGGGGGGAAATGATGAAGAATTCGATGTTCCACTTAGTCTTTTCTCTAAAAGAAACAAAAATCTAATGAATGTAATCTACCTTATTTATTAATGATTGAATTTTATATCTTATTAATGGATTAATGTTATATTTTATTAATGGATGGATGAATGAATGAATGAATGTTATATTTTATTAATGGATGAATGAATGAATGTTATATTTTATTAATGGTAGAATGAATGAATGAATGTTAGATGTTAACGGGGAATTTAGAGTTATGTTATGAATGTTAGATGTTAACGGGGAATTTAGAGTTATGTTAGGGGGGAGGAGTCAAATGAGCTTCCACCTTCATGTAGTTGGCCCTGTTAAGTAGAGAATATTAAACTATTCTTGAAACAAAGAGAAGCTCAAACTTGTTTCAGGGATAGGTGGCAGACGATATAGTCGATCAAAGCTTGCTAAGAGTATGAAGACTGGTCCTCAGACACCTAGGTCAAATGCTGTTAATAATCTCACTTCTTGCAATGGTTCACTTGATATTGGAGGTTCTATTTATTGAGAATCATATGGCCTATAGTCTTCCATGTTCTCCTACTTCCTTTAGATCATAAATGATTTTTTTATTTTATTGTATTTGTATTGAAGAAGATTTGAACTCAGCACCATCCAGATGCTTGCAACATGACTTTTACAATTACACCAATTGTCTTTGGCTAGATCCTAAATGATGTTTAACTATTGGTATTCCTGATGCTATTAATTTTTTGTTTCCTTAGGTTCTCCTTCTAGCAATGTGTATACTCCGGTCAGTACCTGTCTCTATGACAATTCTCTTGGTAAAGTATTCTCTAAGATAAGCATTTTGAAACTGTTGGTTTCTTATCAAAGTTAAAGCTATATTTGAGGCTTTTCTCATTTATTTATTTGATTTTGAGAGAACAATGATTGTTGCATACAACTAGGATTATTGAAAAATAAACTCATTAGTTTGATCAAGAAGGCAGATGATGGTGTGCTTGATCTCAACAAAGTTGTAGATACTTTGGATGTAAGGATTTTGATAATGAATAAATATATCTATGTTTTCAAGATCTACTATTTATTATAATTTTTATTCTTAGATTATCTAGTGCTTTAGACACCCAATTTTTTATATCAACCCATGATGTTGAATGTTGTGTTCATTATTTCTATTTTCAGGTGCAAAAAAGAAGAATATATGACATCACAAATGTTCTTGAGGGAATTGGACTTATTGAGAAAAAAAATGAAAAATAGAATACGATGGAAGTAAGTCTCGTGTTTTCCTTCTTAACGGTATACTATTTGTTAAACACTGCAACTATTGTCCAACTGAGATGTCTTCAAATGCTTATGCAGGGGCCTTGGTTTTTCAAGACTTGGAGATATTAATGACGAAGTGACATCCCTTAAGGTATTATTTTTCTTTTTAATGCATTTTTTTTAATTCAAATATAATTTATTTTTTCTTCTAATTAATATCATGGAATCGTGGACTATAGTGCCTTGATTTGAAAACTTGACATCTAGTTTTTGTTTTCTATGTGTTTAGTGTGATTTTATTGATTGATCTATGGTCTCTCTCACAAGATTTTATAGTTTGTAGAACAAACCTTCCTTTATTGAATATTTTTTCAGTGAGAATTCATAATTGCTAAATTTTCAATTTAAATTGTCTATCCTAGAAGAACAATTCAATTTGTGGCTTCCATCATATAAGTATTAAAACTATAAGAAAATTTTGATGAATCTTTTTGGCATTCAGCAAGAGAAGTCCACTATTGGATGGCCATAATTGAATTGTATGTTATTATTTTAGAGAAGATTAAACCACTCTTTAATAAATTCACTTGACTTGTGACTTTGTTTACATAAAGTCACATGACTTGTGACTTTTTTACATAAAGCCGCATGACTTGTGACTTTTTAACATTTTCATTCCACTTTTCACATTTAGTTTTAAAAAAAAAGCATGATTGAGCATGTTACAAACTATGATTCTCTTTTCAAAATAGAATTTGAGGTAGTTGAAACCGGTCGAGTTGGCTGAAGTTGATGTTGACTACATGATGAATGCCAAAAACCATACTAAAAATTATTATACCGTTGGAAATTCTAAAATCTTATCATCTGTAGAATAAGATGTTGATTGTCGAAGCTTCATGACCGATTGAAATGCAAATACACATTTTTTTGTTATATTTTTCTATCCATGGTGTATACATTTTATCTGAAGGCCATTGGAAACAAAGTAATTTGGCTTATCATTATGCATATTGTATTTTGTATCCAAAATCACTTTTGTTTACTTTGCGAAACTGTCAAGATCTATTTGTAGTTTGAATAATTCATCCAATGTGCTATAGTAGATTTGTTCAAGTTATTCTTTGGCACATATGAATGAAGAGAAATTGGGCTCCGCTTAATTAAATTCACCCTTCCATTGGTTTAGTGTTGTGTTTATCCCATTATCATCTATAGTGCCAGACATAACTCTCTTCTCAATGTTCGCCAACATGTGTAATTTGTTCTTTATTTGTTTATCTATCTTAGACATGCATGCAATGACGTGCTCTCAACACAATCCCTATTTCATTAGTTGTAGCAAGGTTATCTGGTATGTGAGGTTCAAATTTCACACATTTCTAGATTTGTTTCATAATTTCAGCTCTAGTAGTCTATTTATCAGTTATTTATTTATGATTTTCATGATCTTGCATGTATTTCATATATGAAGACCTTTAAGTCAGAGTATGCTCTCCATGTGTCCTCAAGGTTGCACATGGCCTAGGGTAATCTTTAACCTGTAAGGTCATCTAATATATCACTAACTTATTTTATCCTAAGCTCCTTAGCCCCTTGCACTTGTTCTTCCAATTCCTAAATTCTTGAAGACAAGGCTTCCTTTTCGTGTACTAACAATTCAACTGAACTAGGAGTGGACACAATTGGTTGTGTAGTGGTTGTAAGTGGCAGCAAAACTTACTTTTCTTGATTCATGTAATACTTGCAAGTAGTGGAAAAATTTATAAGGCCTCCTCTTCAATGTATCATCTATCAACAATTCTACTAAACTAGGAGTGGAGACAATTGGTTGTGTAGTACTTGCAAGTGGTAGAAAAATTTATTAATTTACTTCATTCAACTCAAAAATTTCATATAATTCTCTTTCAATTTACCATTATTCGCTCGCAATTTCTTATTATTTTCTTCATTGAACAATGTTTTATTCACGGTAAGAGATGTTACTTGTGGAGTAGTGGTATATGATAATCTCTTAACTATGAGATTTCCTTCCAAGCTTTGTGTTCTATCTAAAACCCTAGACTTGTTGGTATTTGGGGCCATTGCTCATATTTCTATGGTCTCAAATTTAGTAATGAAGCCTAACCCAAAGTAAGTTTCTCAACTTGTTCTTCTGAAGAAAAAATTTCATCATCTTGCTTTCTTATTTTGTCCAATGCTATTTCAGAAGCAATTTCCTAATCTTGGAGTAACAATAACCCATTGATTTGCATCAATTTCCTCCCTACCTTTGGAATAACTATGCAACAAGTTAAAGTTCACTTATCTCATCATTTCATATATTCTTCTTTGGCTATATTCAGCCTCTGTTACAATTATTCATTTTTAACCTTCAAAACAAAATCCCCAAATTATTGTTACACAACATATTTAAAGGAAACTCAAGGTTTCTTTGAGACACCAAAGCCAAAAATGGACTGTTACCGATTTCAATGGTATAATTAGCCCACTTTTTCAAAGGAAGTACTTCAAAATCTTGTTCCAAAAATCAACCAATAGATAGAAAAGTTTGAAATCATTCCCAAACCACCAAATCAACTCACTTTGGGCACCCTCCTACTTGTATTTATCAAATATTTCAATGTTTCATCAAGACTGCCCTTATTTTATGATTGTACATAGCAAAAATAACACTAAGGATTTCTCTTTATCTCTTCAAACATGCTCCCCTATAATGCAGCCATAAAAATATTCAATAATACATCCTATGTTAGTAAGTCTTCCTAGTATCATGTAAATTGATCTATCTCATAATTCTCCCACTACAATGATTCCAATAAGATTTCAAAGTTTCTCCCATTTTGGCACAGGGTCGAGGGAGGATGCTAGCAAAAGTTGTGGAATTTGGCTTTATGCCTGCCAATTAAATTTGGTTGAAATTTTCTAGAGCCCTTTCAAAAAATATGTGTTGTGCATATCATGCAATAATTACATTCCATGAGATGAGAACTCTTTTAGGCAGCCCAGTCAAGACATCCATAAACCAAATCTTGATGCCTTAGATTATTTTGTCTACATCCATATCTTTCTACTTTGTGTCAAATAGTTTATGTGCCTTATTTATGCTTTTACATTTTTCATGCATGTCTATCGAAGTATTTCCAACTATTATATTTGACATAAATCCCCATTCGATTATTCTTTGGTGGATGTCCATACCCTGTTCCAAAGCTCCCATTTTGGCACAAGCAGGGAGGATGCTGGAAAAGGTTGTGGGATTTAGGTTTACAAATTTCATTTGCACTTGCTTGAAATTTTCTAGAGCCTTTTCAAAAAATCCATTTTGTACCTATCCTACAATCATGGCATTCCATGATACCACATTTCTCTAATGTATTTTTTTAAAGAGTTCACATGCCTTGTCTATGCTTCCACACTTTGCATACATGTCTACCAATGTAGTTGCTATTATATTTTGAATGATTTTTCTAACAAATTATTTTTTGCACTCTTCATATTCTGAAGTGAAACCTTTTATAATGTGTTTTCAATTGGCATGTAATCACAAAGATGAAAATTCCAATAGAAGGTTCGCTTGATCCATTTCCACCTCTAGAACTACCACATTTTATTCATATTTCCAAGGTGTCAGGGTTTAGTGTTAGGGTCTGCATTGGTTACTTTGGTACTTAGCACTATTATAACACTGTATCAGACTAGTAAAGAAGTAAAAATAGTAGGGTTTTTAATTGAAAGTCTTTGTTTTTCTTAATTTAGTTGTTGATATTCAACCTTTTGTGACATGTAATGTTTGTACAGGCTTTATTATTTGAAGAGAGGGGAAAATACTAGTAATTAATGATCCATGTGAATGCATACTATGGACAAGTGAATTTGTACCTTATATTGTATCCTACCACAAGGGTAAGGTTGTCTTTGATTTTAATTTAAATCTTTGGATTTTAACTCTTTTTAATCTCAGAATTTCATAGTTTATGATCTGTACATTCTTTTGGTCATAGGCAAGGGAACAATTCAATTTGTGTTTTCAACTTTTTGATGAACTATAACTGATTGAATGTTTGAAGATGATAAGTTGATGATCACCGAGCTGCAAAATTGAATGAAAGACATTAAATCAGTTAATGTATTGTATTGTCATTGATGTCAACTTGATATGGTTTGATTGTTCATACACATATTGTCATAACCTTGAAGATCTGAAGAGACAAAGTTTATGTGGTCAGTAAAACATAAAAGGTCTGTATACACCAAGTGATAGTGAACACCGAGCAGTTCACAGTGTATACTGAGCACAACAATAACTGAGCAAGTGTTATCAAGAAAGGGTTAATGATCGAGCATAACTGGAGTTAATGACTGAGCATAATTAAAGTTGATGACTGATCATAATTGGAGTTAAAGAATGACAAAATTTCTTAGCTGACAAAGCTACAATTTAGGGATCGATTGATTGATTTTTTTATTATCAACGATCAATTAAGCTAAAGCAATCAAGGAGATTAAAAGTGCATTTTATTCGCAGTTATCAAGGAGAGATTTATATAATAAAACTAAAGGAGAGATTTATAGGATAAATAAAATTATGGAAATTTTTACGGATCAAGGAGAGATCTATGATAAAAACAAGAAGATTGAGTAGCTAATCATGTCTATAAAAAGAGATAAGGAATTCACTATCAAAGAGAGGAATGCTAAGTATATTTTGTGGGAAGATAGAACTCTTCATGTAGATCTGATCATACAGGTTGAAGAATAGAGCCAAGGAATTCTGTAGACACCGAGCAACAGAAGATAGAGCATTCACCGAGCAGAATAAAGAAAGAAAGAAAAGGAAATAAAGTATATATTGATCATAGAGGTATTATTAGAATAACAATAGATCTGAATATTTGCAAATCAAAGTTGTATTTTGAGAAGATCATTTATTGTATCAGTTTAAGCATTGATTCAGAAAATCTCTTAACCGAGTGGGATTTGACAACCCTTATTGTATTGAGCTACTCAAGAGTATCATAAGGTTTTCTTGTTGACTGCATAGTGAGTGCTAGGTCAAAAGAAAAACTATTGGTTTTAAATTCTCTAACAAGATCACAATTAATAGTGTGTATTATAACCTTTAATAGGGTTGGCTCTTCACCGAGCTCACTTCAGAAGAGTGAAAATATTTTGGGTTACTAGTCCTAGGTGGTTTTTCCCATATTGGTTTTCCACATTAAAATCTATGTGGAAAATGTGTATATGTTTCATTGCATTGATATTTTGTTTTACACATTATTAAAACTGGATTCGTCAATTAACACTAAGTTTATTTGTTGCTACTTGGTAAAGTCCAGAAAAGATAAACAGTATATCTTATCGAGCAATTTATATTTGTTAAGATTATTTATGGCATACATCTCGATGAAATTTGGATTGTAATATAACTGAAGGTATTATATTTGAGAGATAATTTTTTGGTTGGATCTTTTGGAATAATTGTTAAGACCACTGATTCACCCCTCCCCCCTCTCATTTATTCTAATAAATGGTATCAGAGATTTGGTGCTTGGAAGAAAATTTTAAAGGGACTTAAGCTAAATATTACAAGATGGGTAAAAGGGATGTACCTAAGTTGAACAAGGGTCTAACTTTGCATCAAGGAAAATTAGGATAAGACTTCATCTACCTCTGAATGTTGATCAATTGAGAGAGAAACATGAGCACAATTGTATGATGATATAACTTTCTTCTTCACTAACTGATGTTGAATTTGAAGATGTGAAATCATGCACCTCTGCAAAGAAAATGTGGGACAAACTCAAGCTAGTACATGCAGGAGATGCCAATGTGCTGAGAGATAAAGTTGAAATCCTAAAAGGAAAGTTTGATGACCTGAGAATGAAAGAAGGAGAGAACATCACTCAGTATAGTGACAAAATCAAATAATTTTTTAATGCTATTCATGGAGTAGGAGGAGTACTTGATGAATAAATAGTTGTAAGTACAAATCTGAGAACCTTACTGCTTGTTTATGCTATTAGAGTATCTGCAATTTAAGAAATGAGAGCAGTAGCTAGTAATAATGTTACTCTTGATAGTTTGATTGGTAGACTTATTTCATTTGAGATGAACAACTATGACAATAGTGTCTTACCTACTATTGAGTCTGCATTCAAGTCTTCTCTGAAAATAATCAAATCTAGTAACAAACACACTATGAGAAATGATAGTGATAGTAATAGTGATGAGAAAGAACTTGATGAACTTGAAGCACTAATGGCTAGGAGATTACATAGAGGTAAAGGAAGATATAAAGGTAAATTACCATTGGTTTGTTTTAATTGCAAATAAATTGGACATTTTGCTACTAGATGCCCTAACGAGAGAAAGGATGAAAGAGACAATGACAGATCTTATGAAAAGAAGTATGACAGAAGTGATGACCGATACTACAGAAGCAATTGACAGTGTGACAGAAGAGATAACCGAGATTACAAGGACAAAGGCAATAAGGCTTGTTACCTAGTTGAGAACAAAGCTAAAAAATTTGATACTGATTCCGATGAAGATATTAAGGTAGTATTTGTTTCTATGAAGGATGATTCAGATGAAGAAGAAAGGTATGTTGAAACAACATTCATATCTAAAGTTAGAAAAAATGATGTCTGGATTATTAATAGTGGTTGTACTCATCACATGAATGGAGATAAGTAAAAATTTGAAAATTTGGAATATTATAATGGTGGATCAGTTAGGATGGGTAATGACTCACCTTGCCTAGTTGGAGGAAAAGGTACCATCATGTTGAATAATCTGATAAGATGTGAAAATTCATAATGGGTGAAAGGACTTAACTATAATCTGTTGAGTTTTTCATAGTTGAACAACACAGGACACCAAGTTGCATTTGAGAACAAAAAGGCAATGATCTATAATAGAACATGAAAGTTGATCGGTACTGGTGAAAAAACAAAAGGTAATCTATTCTATCTTAATAATATTGATACCACTTGTTTATTGGCCAAAAAGTAAGACGTTTAGTTGTGGCATAAAAGGTTATGTCATGTGAATTTTGACAACATGGTTAAGATAAGTAAGAAAAGAAAAGTGAGAGGCTTACCAAGCATTTCAAAGCCCAACCATGTTATGTGCAAGAATTGTCAAATAAGAAAAAATACAAAGTATAGTTTCAAGAGAAAAACCTACTCATCTAATGTTATTTTGGAGTTAGTCCATACTGACTTATGTGGACCAATGAGAACAAAGAGCGATTGTGGTGATAGATAATTTATTCAATTTGTTGATGACTATTCTAGGATGATGACTGTCATGTTCTTAAAAGAGAAATCTAAAGCATTTAAGATGTTCAAATGGTATAAAGATAAAGTTGAAAAACAAAGTGGAAAAGAATTGAAATTTTTAAGATCAGATAGAGGGGGACAATTTATTTATGATGAATTCACTAACTTTTGTAATGAGCATGGGATTACAAGACAGGTTTCTGCACCGAGAACACCACAGTAAAATGGGATTGTTGAAAGGAGAAATAGATCAATTGTTGATTGTGCCACAACACTGATGATTTAAAATGCATCACACAAACATTCTAGAGAGAAGTTGTAAGTATTGTTGTCTATACACGAAACCGGGTTCAATTGAAGAAAGACACAAATAAGACACCTTATGAGCTATGGTATGGATACACACCAAATGTGAGATACTTTAGAATTTTTGGAAATCAATGTTATATACTGAAAGATGATAGAAAGATCCCTACAGGAGGAGCATTCTTTATGGGTGACAAACTTGTCACATGGATAAGTAAAAAGAAAGGATGCATATCTCAATCAATTACGGAAGAAAAATATGTAGTTGTTGCTGCAAATTTCTCTAACATTGCATGGATCAAGCAATTGCTGAAAGGTATGAATGAGGAAATTCTTGACCCATTAATTATCTATTGTGATAATACAAGTTCTATAAACATTTCAAAGAACCTTGTGATTCATGCTAAGACAAAGCACATATATATTAATTATCATTACTTAAGGAAACAAGTACAAGAGAAACATGTAATACTGGAATATGTACAATCCAAAGAACAACTAGCAGACATATTCACAAAACCATTGCCAAAAGATAAATTTGAATACCCGAGGAATAGACTAGGGGTTTGTCCCTTGTCTATTGGTGACTAAGCTGACTAGGAGGTTGCATCAGCCTACATATTATCAAAAGATTAATCATGTTGATGCAAGATGAGATATGGACTGCAGTGACATATCAGTACACTGAAGGTAGTTATCTGAACCACACACCATAGATATTGTTGGCTACTATAGAGCTGTATATTGTTTTGGAATTTTTTTTAAAGGGAGAGAAAGATTCAATGAAATATCCATCTAGGAGAAGAGATTCTACAACACAAAGGGAGAGAATATCTAAAGGTTACAATCAATGAAATAACCATCCATCAAAGGGGGAGAATTGGAGAGAGTTAACACTACATATCTATCTATAAAAGGGAGAAGAGATTCTACAAGAAAGGGAGAAACATAATTAGAAGACAAAATTTCTACACCTATCCATTGAAGGGAATGAAGAAAGGGAGAGTACATAGATGAATAAATATATAGGGAGAGTTGTATGGTAAACATTTTTTTGTAGTGATTAAACATATTAACTCTGAGCTAGAAGAGCTTACCAAGATTCAGATATTTGAATTGGTTATAGAATAATAAGTTTGGTATGTTATGGCATGTTTTATACTGCATATTTCATATTGTGTTTCCATCAATGCCAAAGGGAGAGATTGATAAACTATAATTGATTGAATGTTTGAAGATGATAAGTTGATGATCATCAAGCTGCAAAAGTGAATGTAAGACATTAAATTAGTTAATGTATTATATTTTCATTGATGTCAACTTGATATGGTTTGATTCTTCATACACATATTGTCATAACCTTGAAGATCTGAAGAGACAAAGTTTATGTGGTCTATAAAGTATAAAATTTCTGTATACACCGAGTGACAGTGAACACCGAGAAGTTCATAGTGTATACTGAGAACAGTAGTAACTGAGCAAGTGTTACCAAGTAAGAGTTAATGACCGAGCATAATTGGATTTAATGACCAAGTAGCTAGAGTTAATGACCGAGCATAACTGAATTTGATGACTGAGCATAACTAGAGTTAAAGAATGACAAAATTGCTTAGCTGGAAGAGCTACAATTTAGGGATTGATTAATTGATTATTTATTATCAACAATCAGTTAAGCTAAATCAAGGAAGGAGATTAAAAATGTGTTTTATTCATAGTTATCAAGGAAATGTTTATGAAATAAAACTGAAGGAGATCTTTACGAGATAAATAAAATCATAGAAAATTTTACAGATCAATGAGAGATCTACGAAAAAAACAAGGAGATTGAGTGGCTAATCATGTCTATATAAATAGACAAGGAATCCATTATCAAAGAGAGGAATGATGAGTATATTTTGTGTGAAGATAGAACTCTTCATGCAGATCTAATCATACAGGTTGAAGAATATAGCCAAGGAATTCTATAGACACCGAGAAATAGAGGACAGAGAATTCATCGAGCAGAATAAAGAAAGAAAGTAATGGAACTAAAGTATATATTGATTAGAAAGGTATTATTGGACTAAGAATAGATCTGAATATTTGCAAATCAAAGTTGTATTTTGAACAGATCATTTACTGTATCAGTTTAACCATTGATTCATAAAATATCTTAACCAAGTGGGATTTAACAGTCTTTATCGTATTGAGATGCTCAAGAGTATCAAAAGGTTTTCTTGTTGAAAGCATAGTGAGTGCTAGGTCAAAAGACAAACTGTTGGTTTTAAATCCTCTAACAAGGTCACACTTAACAGTGTGTATTGTAACCTTTAATAGGGTTGGATCTTCAGTGAGCTCACTTCAGAAGAGTAAAACTACTTTGGGTTACCGGTCCCAGGTGGTTTTTCCCATATTGGGTTTCCACATTAAAAAATATGTGTGAATTGTGTATATGGTTCATTGCATTGATATTTTTTTTACACATTATTAAAACTGGACTAGTCAGTTAACACTAAGTTTATTTTCTGCTACTCGATAAAGTCCAGAAAAGATAAATAGTATATCTTACCAAGCTATTTATATTTGTTAAGATTACTTATGGCATACATCTTGATGAAATTGGGACTGTAAGATAACTAAAGGTATTATATTTGAGAGATAAGTTTTTGGTTGGATCTTTTGGAATAATTGTTAAGACCACTAACTCACCCCCCCCCCCCCTCTCAGTTATNCCCCCCCCCCCCCCTCTCAGTTATTCTAACTCTTTTTAGTTCATTCTATTTCAGTATTCCTAAAACCAAATATAAATATCAATATTTGATTTAAAATTTTAATATTAAATTAGACAGTCATTAGGTGGTCAGTAAATTTTCAAATGATAATGAAATAAATAGTTCAATGATATTAATCAGGATTGACTGTCGTATAGGGAACATGTGGCATTCCTTGTGGTATTTAAAGATAGTTAATTATAATATGGAAACATCATCTACCTTTACAGTCCACAATGTGGTTTCTCTTGGAGAGAAAACAAAAGGTTTTTGCTTACAACGCATTTGGCAAGATAGGGGTGATGAACTATAACTGATTGAATGTTTGAAGATGTTGAGTTGATGATCATACAAGGCATTAAATCATTTAATGTATTATATTTTCATTGATGTCAACTTGATATAATTTGTATGGTCATGGACATACTGCTAAAGACTTCAAATAATCGATGAATCAAAGGCTATGCTATCAGTAATGCATACAAGTCAAGTATTCACAAAGTGACTGTATACATCGACCGAGTGTGATGGTCAGATTAAAAGAGAAAATTCACAGTGTTACCCTATGAGAAAATGCACAGCATTATCGATGAGCAAAGTCACTTTCCCGACGATTAGAATTACAGTGCTGCCCGACGAAAAAGACAAGGACAGAGATCCTGATGACAACTGAAGTCACACCGACGGAACAATTAGTTATCACTGACAATTAAGTAAAGTGTTGACGGACAAAATAGAGAGTTCAGAAATGAAAAATGCTTAGCTGTCAAGAGCTAAAGATAGACTTAAACTAATACTTATCATTATTTTAATCAACAAGATAAAGCTAGAGATAAGTAATTGATTTAAATTTGATTTGTCTAGTTGGCAAAAAGATCTATTTGAGATAAAATTAGAGTTTTTTTTAAAATCTAATTGGAAAGAATTGTGGATCACGCCAAGATCAAGAAAGCCAAGAAATGGTGAAATCATGTCTATATAGAGACAACCTAATTCATTACGAAATTGGGGAAAATTAATAAGGAAAGAGATAAGAGAAAAGATGCTAAAGGGACTCTAAAGGAGAAGAAAGTCTTCATTCGGACCTAATCAACAAGCTGAGGAAAGAGCTAGATTCTGTAGACACCGACAAATAGTGAGACAACATCATAGAGTAGAACAGTGTGGAGAAAAGGTATTGAATTGATTATATTGATCAGAGAGGTAATGCACTTACAATAGATCTAAAAATCTACAATTCAAGTTGTATGTGTGAACAAATAACTTTACTATTTTAGTTTGACCATTGAAGCATCAAGTCTCTTCACCGAGCAGGACTTAAAAGTCTTTTAAAATTTAGATACATCCCAAGGAGTATCAAAAAGTTTGATCATACAAAGTAGCATTGGATATGCCCAATACCTATTGATAGGCCAAGTGAGTGTTTGATCAAGGATGGTAGCATTAGAAGCCAGATACTGTTAGAGTAATAGTCTATCAGGTTACTAAATTAAATCATTATGATCTAATTAGTAACTTACCTATTTCACTCTAGTTTGCTTCAGCTAACCTTAGGGTTTCCCTTTTAGGGTTTCGTGATTCCTTTTATAAGGATTCACCTCTTAGTTTTCATAATAGAGCTTTTACAAGGAGATTGTAATATTTCATTTCATAGTTAATAGAAGTTTTTTCTTACAACATGAGTTTTCAGTCTCTGGCTTTTTGGCCGCCATAGCTTTCTGCCTTCTCTTCTGTCTTCTTACTTCTTCTTGTAACAGTTATTCATGCAGGTGATCTTGGGTGAAGTTGCATTTATCAACTTTTACATGGTATCAGAGCTCTCCTGCTGGTTTTTGTTTGAGTTTTGATTGAAGCACAGAGGGTTTGAAGTTTTCAGAGTCTTTTCCTAGCTCTTTTCATTAGTTCTGGGGGGTCTCTATTTTTGGAGGTATTTTGGACCAAAACCGACCTCACGGTTGAGTCTGAAAGGCCCAAAAACCCCAGGATTGATATAAAATATGTCCATTTTGGACACTGGGGCATCTGGTGAATTTTTTTTGGCCTTCTAGGGCCATACGGGCACGAAAAACGATGCAAAAATTGAAAAAAAATATTGTTGTTTGCATTTTTTTAACTCGGACGGTGATTTTTGCAACGCGCCACCGCTGAGCCGCCACCGCCCCACTCGGGCCCGGCCTCCGGCGGTGCGCCTCCTGTTCTCGCCGCCCGCCGCCCCACCTTTCTTCACCGCTGTGCGGCCTCCACCGCCCAGCCACCGCCGAGCTCAGCGGCCCCCGCCACCGCCCAGCCCTGACAGCCCGCACTCTGCTCAACTGCTTCACGGCCCATCCCTATTGGTGCTCTATTCTGCGTTCCGCCAGCTCACAGCCTCCCAGCCCCCCGCCGCTCCGCCACCGCTCCCCCAGCGGTGGCGCCTTTTTGCTTAGCCCCCGCGGGCCCTCCTCTGCCAAGCACCTGGTCATATGGCGACTAGGGGCTGCGGCCCAGCCCCCAGCGCATGCCATGCGCCCGGGGGCCCAAATTTTTTAGCCCCTGGGGCTCATTTTTGGGCTTTTTTGGCTTTTTGGAGGTACCTGGGCATTTTTTGAGATATCTTGAGCATACGGGGGTATTTTTGCGACTTCCATATACCGTCAAAAAGCTCTTTTCGAGCACTTTCTAATGATGGAGGTTGTGGTTTTGGGTTCTACTATTTTAATAGTGATTTTTGCTGTTGAAGTCTGATGTTTTGTTTTTCCTTCCGGGAGTCATATCTGGCTCATCCGGACTCCGTTTTTGGCAAACGAGATATCGTCGGAAAGCTGGTTCAGTGTGCTATTCAATGGTAGAGATATTTTTTCTAGATTTTTCTCTAGGTTTTCTCTCCTTAGAGTTTTTCAGTTTATGCACTCTGGTGGATTGCTTGGTTCTACAGGTCCTAGGATCTCTTCTTCTG
>MU224190.1:2913401-2927882 GCA_018584345.1 Thuja plicata | reverse complement strand
ATATGCCCGATACCTATTGACAGGCCAAGTGAGTGTTTGATCAAGGATGGTAGCATTAGATGCCAGATACTAAGTGACAAACTATTCTTTAAAATCCTCTAACAAGGTCACACCTAACAGTGTGTTTATAACCTTTAACAAGGTTGGCTCTTTACCGCGCTCACTAAAGAAGAGTGAAAATTTGGGGTACCAGTCCCAATGGTTTTTCTCTTAATAGGGCCTCCATGTTAAAAATCCATACGTTATGTGTTTATGTTTCCTTACTTTACTGTTTTTCATTTCACATAAGTTATTCTGGATTGATCAGTATACTCTAGTTATTTACTATGTTTCGTTAAATAGAAGACTGCTTATCGGTAAACATACAGAAGAAGTATTTACAAAGCATTCCGACAAGTAGTAATTTGATATAAATATTTCAAGGCATTCATCTTGTAGGACTGATTATAACTAGTGGCTTAAAAGTGGTAATAAGTTTTAAGGGTTGATTTAAGGATTAATTTCTGAGGCCACCAATTCACCCCTCCCCCCCCCCCTCTCAATTATTACTAACAATTGGTCAAGGAAAATGTGACAAAGCAATCTTGGATGTAAAAAATTGTTCTCAAGTTTTCAAGAGTAATATGTTTAATAACAAGAGCCAACGTAGGTATCCCTAAGATGCTAACTCTGGCCTCTCCTCAGGGCTCTTGGATCTAGACCCTTGATTATGAGGGAATTTTGTTCAGATGTAGAAAGTGCCACAAGACTGGCCATATTGTTGTCGGGTGTTTATCTAATAGGGTAAAATCGAAGAAATTGCCCTCTTGGTGGGTGGGCGTTGATGACCACCATTTTTTTATTAAGAAAGTTTCTAAGGATGGAGGTATGGAGGACTTCCCATCTTAGGATTCTCCCACTTCTAATGCCTCTAATGCCACTGTTACGGATGTTGTCTTGGAGGATGTTTCTTGTTTTGTTTCAGATGTTGTCCTGGGAAAGAATTATGTTGTTGTTATGTCTAGTGGTGGGGTTGTTGTCCCTACCCATGTGGATGATGTTTCTATCCTAAATACTAGTGCTGAGGTTTATGGTGCTCAGTTTCCTCCGAGGGGATTGTTTTCCCTGTCCTTGCCAGGATTACGGGGGTGGACAGCGTTACCTCTCATGTTGTGGTTTTTTCTACAAAACCTTTGTCTTTGCATAATGATGCGTTGTTGATGGAGGAAGGATGGAAAAATGTCAAAGGAAAGAAATTTAAATCTCCCAAGCCTCCTTTTGATATGAGTTTGAGGTCACATAAGGGTGGGACTAAATGATTATCTTGCTGCCCTTTTTTGTTGACTGATTTTCTGGTATTGGTTCTTTTTGGTGGGAGTGTATGCTAGCTCCCTTCAGTGAGTTTGGTGTTGTTTCACTGTTGTATTTTGGTTCTCTTAAAGTTATATCTTTCAGTTTCTTGTTATAAAAGGTTTCAAGTCCTTTCAAAACCTATTTTTACTTAATCAAAACAAGAGCCATTAACAAAGAAACTAAGCATGTCAATATTAAATAAGCGATTGTGTAAATGTGGGTGCTAGTGTAAGTGCAAATTATGGAAACAACAAATGAGAAATGACATCCTAAGAGGCTCTTTACACTCAAAAAAGCCTAATGAGCTCCATTATGAAAGCAATAAAGAATTAAATTTCCTAGCCACTCCCAACTTATATGGATGACTAGTCGTACCCTATGACCAAACAATGGAGAAGACACATTAAAAATATATATAAAAAGAAAAATATATGGCGAGTTCAATATTTTTTACATCATTAATAATATCTATGAATATGGAGATATATTTCAACAAAGGATTTTTTTGAAGATATGTGCAACCTAGGATTGTATGACACAAATTTCCACCCAGTTCGTCTTCAACAAGTTACCAAATGAAATGATGATGTAGTTCATAGCGTCCCAAATTCTTATTTTATGTATTTTCTTGATTTTCTTTGGTGATTTTTGAGTGCTTGCAATATGAAATAATATGAAGTGTAACTAATTACAGAAGAGTATAATAACTAGAACAAAAATGACCAAATTGGAAACATAATATAGAAACCTCTCTTCTATTTGATTTATCTACAAGGCTATAAATATAATTCTTGGAGATGATGATAGGTTAGTAGCGAATAGACCTAGCCACAATAGAGATGGGTTATAGTGTTGTGTGTCAATGGTTTCAAGAACTAGAAAACATTTTTTTGTAATTTGGGGACTGCGAAGGGATGGTTATTAATATTAAAATATATATATAAAAATTGATATTTGAACTACAAGAAAATAAATTTATTTAAAACTGTAACCACCTGAATTTGGTATGTTCCAACTATGGACCCTATTTTCCCTAAGTGTGATCATACCCCCAATTATGTCCAAATGACCCTGTTACTACTTGGCATAAATCTTTAATCAATTTAATGTCTAGGTGATTTTTATCACTGAATTATATTAACTATTATATCCATATGATTTAAATCAATTCAAAACCAATTAAATCAACTCAAATACAAACATGGCTATAGTATTTAATTATAAAGGAATCAAATAAATCCCTAAATCAATTACACACTTGCAAAATAACCCATTCCCCTAGCCTATTTAATCTAATTAAAATGGCTATAGTCCCCTTGATCATTAAAAAGCAATTTAATTGTTTAAATAATTAATTCCTATGTTTTACATGAATTAAATAAGTTTAATTCATTTAATTAATATTCCCTTAAACCCCAACCTAACCTATCTCAACCACTTCTACCCTAGGTTATAACCCATCTCAACCCATTCCACCCTTCCTAATCTAATCCTAATCCTAAATTCTACCTTAAACCACCTCCTAATGTTGTCACATTCCATTAGGGAATGATTAACAACTCAACCCACTTGAGAAAGTCAACTTCTTAAGCATGACTTTCCTAAGGGACCAACTTGCCATGTTGAGTCTTACACCCTCCCATACCTCTTAATTGAAATCCATTAATGACCCATTAATGGATATTCCCTCTTGCCCATCCCTCATTAATGCCCAAGGCATTAATGGCTCTTACATCTCATTAATGACCTTAGAGACTCCATTAATGAACCTTTTCCCCCCTCTCTCTCCTCGTTATTCTATAAATAGAAGCTATTTTTTGAGAGCAAATAAGCCTTCATCTCATATTGTAAATGCATTGTTATGCTGTTGGAATAGACTTAAACTCATATTTCATTTCATAGTTTATGCTTATGCATTTTTATAATGTCCATTTTTAGATTAATATGCATTGCTCCTTGAATAATAGCTTGTTTTAAATCAAATCTTTCATGCTAGGTTTTTTATGTCACTGATATTTAGCATAAATCTAAGGGATTTTATGTTATTTGCTACACTCATCCTAGTTAAAAAGCAATAAGTCAAAGTTATGGTTTATATGCTCATCAACCCTTATTTTTCACTAACAAAATGACTTATTGAAGTGTTGTGTTGCAGATAACAGGTGCACAAATATACACACACATTTCTGGCGCCCACCGTGGGGAAAGATTTCTAACTTGGCCTCATTTTCTATCACTTTTTCACTAATTTGCATGCCCAAAATCCTGTTACAGGCTCATTTTTTACAATTCTAGATCGCATTCAGGATACGCCATCACACTGCAGTAAACGAGGCTCACATCCAGGATTTCCCTGATCATTTTTAGTTTAGGCTCACATCTGGGGAGAATACTGTCACATCTGGTAAGAAAGCTCACATACAGTATGTTTTATCGCATTCAGTGATTTTTTTAGGCTCGCATTTGGTTAGGAAGTTTGTACACTTCGTTTACCTAACTCTAACATTTTGACAAGTTGTGTTTTTTATATCTTGCAACCTAACAAGTGTTTGCAGGTTGTTCTTGAAGGTTTTCATGGGAGTGAACATAAATAGATACTAACTTGGTTTTTCAGGTTACCCAACCCCCATCTTGACTTCTATTTACTTTCTTTCCAAATTTAGATACATATTCCAATCTATCACTAAACTGACTAGAGGATTTTTCTCTTTTCCTTTTAAGGAAAATCGGAAACTCACACGTCAGTTTATGGGTTGAACAGAATTTGGAAGTAAATGAACAAGCAATCTCACAGTTTAATTTCATTTGGGATCAGTAAATGAACAAACACAAATCACTAAAATCTTGTGGTTCAAAGAACAACTACATCATATAATTTCTTGTGGAATCAAAAATTGGACAATCAAAGCATTAAATATGTGGGATCAAAGAACAAGTTCAATAATTTAATTCAATTTGGATTAGTAATTGGAAAAGCAACTCACTAAATCTTGTGGCTAATTGAACAAGGAAAAATTTCTTTTTCAAGCAATCCTATTTTTCTTAAATAGGAACAAACTAAATCAAGCTCAACATAGCTTGATGGAATGAACATTGCTTTGCGTGTTTTGGGACAAAACGGTTTAGATTAGGAGAGTATGCTCTTCTTTAGAAGAATTAGAAATCCAAACATCCAAAGCTCGCCAATCCTTCGTACATATACTTAAACAGTAGAGGGCCTACCGGTTGAGGAAAAAATCTCCCGGGAATGACCCAAGTGAGGACAGGTTTTACGCCAACCCTTCCAACTCACTATAAATAGTTTCTTCCTCATAGGCTAAAGCCTTGGAAGATGGATTCAATTTTTTTCATGGAATTTTGACATCATTCCTTGATCATATCTGGGTATATGTAGAGCGGAGCCGCTTGAATCTTGCTTGCGAGACTTCATATATTCAGGTACTCATAGGGCTATACACCTAAATTTTTCCTTGTGCAACTCTACGGGGGACGATTTTGAATAGATTGCCCAATAATCTACAACAACTTCAACTAAAATAATTCCTAATTCACCCCCAAAAGGGTGATAATCTTTGTGCAAGGCAAAAATTAATTGCCCCAAGACACTCATCATATTGTGCCCTCACTTGTGTTTGGAGTTGGCTAATACAACATCATGACTGGAGCCATTGCGTGTTTGGTGATGGTTGTATTCTGATTAGCATTTGAGTGTGTACCTGAGTCAAAGAGTAAATATTTTCATCCTCCACCTAGAGAATAGGAAAAGATGAGTGTTTGTTTCACCCTCCTAAACAATGCAAAATTGTTTGACATGTTCAAAAGATCATTAAAAAGATAAGATCCTCAAAATAATCAACAAATTTCAAACCCTGGAGTACAAGTGTTTTTTCATGCATTACGACACCTCCTAACACAATTTGGAAAAAAGCAACTTCATGCACTTCGAAAACAAACTTTTTAGAATTGACCAAAATTGACAAAAAGATCATAAGATCGCATCCCAGATTTCCCAAGTCGCATGCAGTATTTAAGATCGCATTTGGTATTTTGGCTCGCATTTGGTCAGCACATAGTCACATCCAAATTCTAGGCTCACATCTGGTGTCATCAGAGGCTCACATCTGAGAGCTCATATTCAGGACAGTGGGAGTTTTGCAAGATAAATCCTTAGAAATTCTCAGTTGATTAGGATATCCTTTTAGCTCTTTAGTTGGTTCCTGTTGTCTCTTCTGGTCTCCCTATTGAAATTTCAAAACTCTTTCAAAATGCCTACCTTGCATACTTAGTCAGTCTTTCACGATCAGTTCAATATGTGTGGTCTACCCATTTTCTACCAACAACTTGGTTCCTAGCTCACTATCAGGGCATTCTAACCCTCTGATGCTGGCATCATTTACATCCACCAAAAACAAACAATTACTTTTACCTAGACATGCCCACTTGAACAATCTGAAACTCTCACTTGCACTATTGGGAAATGTTAACAAAGTTGAGAAACAACTTCATGGTTAACATGAGATGCAACAAGTACACAACTAAAGGATCAAAAGTGCCTCCTAAGACACCACACTTTCAAGGAGAAGCTTCTCATAATTCCCTTCTCGATCTTGATATCCCTCAAATGGATAGCGACACTCACAAATGGAGTGAGGCTTTTGAGGAGTATAACGATGGAAAACACCAAAAGCCTAAAGATACAGATGAGGAAGAAGGACCCAAATTTGAACGTGACCCATTTGGATCAGACAGTGAAGGAGAGATCCCCGAAGATGAGTATGAAAAACTTAAACAGAGTAAGAGGTTCCACAAGATATTGGAACGGATAATTGATGACGATAAATAAAACTACTTCCTCCATCTAGCATCCACAAGTGTTAAATTACCTAGGGATTATGATGTAGAAAAACTCAAAGAAAAGGAGGTACCAAATCCGATATCTATTCTCACCAAACAACTCAATTTGATGCAGATGGAGCTCATAAACCTCAAACAAGAGAAGGAGAAACCTAAAACAAAATACTCTTTGAACGTTATTTGTCCATTCCCCTTTGACAAGAGTATCACTATGGTCTCGTTTCCTCCCAATGTGGCAAGCCCAAACTATGAAAAGTACACGAGGGAAACTGACCCACATGACCATGTAAGGGAATTATGTGCACTAAGCATAGAATACATGCATGAACCTACATACCTCATGCGACTATTTCTAGGAAGTCTAGGAGGTAATGCCATGGAGTGGTTCTCAAAACTAAACCCCAAGGTCAAGACATTCGAGGAGTTGATCCAACGGTTTATTCAACATTACTCCTACAACATCCAACATGATGTAACTATGATGGACCTATGTAACACCAAACAGTGAACTGGAGAATCATTTACACACTTCCTACAAAGATGGAGGAAGATTTTTGCATGATATTCAAGGGCCATTCCTGAAACAGAGTAGATGGAGATATTCATTAATAATCTAGTACCTAAATTGAACTATGCATTGCAAATGCAATACTCTCCAAGATTTGACAGAATGATTAAAAATACCCTCCGTATTGAGGAAGTCATGGTCAAAAGGGAAGAGATCACCCTTCAAAATGAAAACAAGACCAACAAATCCAACCCCAAGCCTAAATGGTGGAAGCAAAAAAAAAATGTTGTTAATGACAAAGTGGTTGACGCCTCTAACATTATTCCTAAACCTGAGGTATTCAATCTAACTAATGGCATGCAAGCAAGAAAGGATGTTAAGGTAACAACTCCTATGCCCAAAGAAAACAATGATAATAGCAAGGGTCAGACATGGACATCAAAACCCCAAAGAACATTCACTCCTTTGGGAGAACCTCTTGAGACTGTTCTAAAAACACTATTGGATAACAAAGTTCTAACTATCCCTGATTCCAAACCGTGGGAACCAATGGTCAAACCCAGGTGGTGGGATGATAAATCCTATTGTGTCTTCCACAAAAACAAGGGACACAAGACTAATAATTATCTCAAGCTTAAACATGTTATCCAAGCCCTCATTAAAGGAGGTAAGATAAAAGTAGATGGACACACTACCAATGAGGATCATACAAAATTAAACAAACCCTTTCCTAATTATGATCAAGGAGAAACATCTAAAGGGAAGAGTAATGAGGTAAACTACACCTATTCCAAGAATGACAATGTGATCAATATGCTTGACATTAAAACTGAATCCATCAATGTGGTCACAATTAAAGGTGTCTCATTCCACTCAAATATTGTAACACGGAGCCAAGCACAGGTTACAATCAAAGGACCTCCAAAACTGAAATCAAAATCCAAGGTTCCTATTGTAACTATTCCTAAACCCACATCAAAACATGTGGTTACTATTCCTAGAGCAACATATGACTTGATAGACCAATTGCAATGAACCTCTGCCAAAATCTCCATTTTTGAGTTTCTCAAAATATCCACCATACATAGGGAAGTCCTAGAACAAGCTCTACATGCTACTAACATCCCAAAGGATATCGATATAGACAAATTCCAAGTGATGGTCAATCACATCTCAGCACCACACTACCTCTCCTTTTGTGAAGAGGATGAAAAATCATTGACACATCCACATAATCAACCCCTCGATATTGAAGTCCTTATTCATAAATGTCATGTTAGATGTGTGTTGATAGATGGAGGCGTAGGATTGAATATCTGTACACTGGATCTAATCAAGAGAATAGGTCTCTCAGAACAAATAATTGACTCTAGGAGCAAGATAACCATCAAATCTTATGATGAGGAAGAAAGATACTCTAGAGGCCTTATTGTTCTACCTATCAGAGTCAGAGCAATTGAGAGGAATGTCATATGTCAATTTATGGATCTTATATTAGCCTACAATATCCTACTAGGGAGACCATGGATTCATGAGATGCAAGCTGTACCATCCACTTACCACCAATGCATAAAATTCCCACATAATGGGGTGGAAGTGATGATTCTCGTAGATGCTAACTACACTTGCAACAATATCAAAGTAGGTAGCATGTTCCCACACAACAAAGAGGCTATGGATGTAGTTACTCCTAAAACTACCAAGGACATGGTTATGAAGAGTTTTAGCAAAATTTTGAAACTTGAAGAAATAGGTATGGGAGAGTACAAGCTGGACCTGACTCCCTCATTGACATAACTTTCAGTGTCACCAAGATCCTAGGGAAAACCTTCATCAATATTCACACCTACAACATCCAAGGAGCCATAAGTACATAAAGCAACTGGCATAGTAAAAGCATCCACATCTTCTTCAGATAACATAGAAGAATAGGCAGTCTTGGACTGGCTATACAAAGGAGAACCAGTGGAAGCTGAAATCAAACATGTGAAGATATCCCCAGAACAGTATGGAAAGGGATATGATTTACTCACACAAATGGGTTACAAAGGAAAAGGACCTCTAAATGACACAGGATGAGGGCTTATTGAACCTATACCCATGGATTTTTGGAATACCAGAGATAAAATAGGATTGGGTTTTAATACTAAAACTGATAAACCCGCTTTAAAAGAGATTCCACACTCAGATAAAGGGATTGATTAAATAGACGAACTAGAGAAATGGTCCTATGAAATATTGTTACATGGTGGCACATAGGACCCCAACTATCAAGGAGAATGCTATGTACCCATCTTTGAGGTACCACAGGATCTTCACACTCCTTTGCTAGCACAACCTCCCATTCAAGAGGTAGGAGACACTATAGCAATAATTACTCAAGAGACACCCCAACCACAGGATTTACATCCTAACTAGGGGCAATTGGTCATAATTTCACATGTCCTAGATCTACCACACTTTGATCTACAAGCAGATAACTGATTACATCAGATAACTATTGTTGAATACCTAAATAGATCTGATGATGATGTCACAGACTCTCATGACTATGAAAGGGAAGAGCTATATGTTGCCACTGAGGATATTGGAATAGATACAATTCACATGTTTGTGGCTCCCTCAGCTCTTAGTAAATGATCTAGCACTCCTCCCTATGATACTAATCCTCCTAAAGCAGAAGAATAGTTCCTTCCCCCGATCATTGATGGAGACACTAGTGAATACATAAGTCTAGAAGAATTTCATAGGCTACAAGCAAGAAGCCTCCTTTTACGGAGAGATGATGATGAGATTTCTATTGATGAGTCACTAGAGTTTGGTCCACATATGACTAACAATGACCCTTTTTACAATGATCTCACTCTTATTGAAGAAATTAACTTAACAGATTGTGTCATGTTGGTTAATGGTCTTGATGCTAACACGATGTTGTCCTTCCCAGAATTTGACTCCCTAACATTGGTACTTCTCGACCTAATTGATTGGACAGAAATAGATCGTACTCCTATCCTCAACTTTTCTAATGACCACACCCTATCTTGTTATCTCAAGGCTTGTGAACCTTACCCTTCGTCCACCAATGCAAGGAGCGAGAACATTTCACAGGAGGATATCAGGTTTCTTAGTCAAAAACTAAAAAAGAAAAAGAAAAAGTGGACTGATGGTGAAAACCACTATGTGGCAGTATCAGATCCCAAAATAGTAAAGAAAAAAGATGTATCCAATGGTGAAAACCTCTTTGTGGCACCAAAGGATGAGACTCTTGATATCCTCCCTAACCACTTTCAGGTATGATCTTCGGTACTGATTGAACCAACACAGACAGTAAATTTGGGCACTAGTGAAAATCCTCAAATAGTCCACCTTAGACAATCTTTGTCAGAAGACGAGAAGACACAGTTCATAGAGTTCCTAAAGGAGAAGAAGATTAAATTTGCCTGGTATTATACGGATATGTCAGGGCTAGATCCTAATCTAATCATGCACCACTTATCTATATCTCCCGGGATCAAACCTGTGAAACAAAAACTTAGAAAGATGCATATTCATGTTGCATTATTAGTAAAGGCAGAGCTAGAGAAACTGTTGAAGGCTAGGTTTATCTGAGTCATTGCCTATGTAGGATGGATCTCTAATGTGGTCCCCGTGTCTAAATCTGATAAATCTATCAGGATCTGTATGTACTTCAGAGACTTGAACAAAGCATGTCTGAAAGCTCACTTCCCTCTACCTAACATTGACATGATCATAGATCATACAGCTGGCTTCTAGATGTATTCTTTAATGGATGGATTCTTGGGCTATAATCTAATCAAGATTTCCCCTAAGGATCAAGAGAAAACTGCATTTGCATGTGCATGGGGCACCTTTTGCTAGAATATCATGCCTTTCAGGTTAAAGAATGTCGGCACAACATATCAAAGAGCCATGACAACAATATTCCATGACATGATGCACAAGAACATGGAGGACTACGTAGATGACACATTGGCTAAATCCAAAGAAAGAGGTACTCACATTGCTGACCTAAAAAAAATATTAGATCGAATGGAATAGTTTCAACTCAGGCTCAACCCAAAGAAATGTGCCTTTGGGGTCCAATCAGGAAAGCTCCTAGGATTCATTGTTTCAGCATAAGGAATTGAGGTGGACCACGCTAAAGTTAAGGCTATACTAGAGATGGCTCCTCCATGTAATATCATTCAAATGAGGATGCTACAAGGAAGACTACATACCATCAAGAGATTCATGTCCCAACTTGCAGAGAGGGCCCAACCCTTTACTAAGTTATTACATAAAGGGGTTACCTTCAAATGGGATGAACACTGCGAAGCAAAATTTAAGAAATTGAAAGGATACTTGGCTACTCCTCCTATTATTATGGTGCCTATTCATGGAAAGCCCCTACTCCTATAAATTTCAGCTACAGCTACATCCCTAGGAGTATTTCTAGCACAAGAGGATGAAACCAACAAAGAAAGAGCTATCTACTACATTAGTAGAACACTAGTCACTTATGAGCTCAATTATAGCATTATCGAAAAAGCATGCTTAGCAGCCGCCTTTGCATCAGAAAAATTAAGGCGCTACATGCTCTCTCATACAGTGAAGCTCATTTCTAAGATTGATCCTCTAAAGTATCTTTTGAGTAGAATGGCGTTAACAGGGCATTTGGCAAAATGGGTCCTAATTCTAAGTGAGTTTGACATTGAATATGTAGAATAGAGAGATATCAAAGGATAGGTCCTTGCAGACCAATTAGTTGATTCACCACTCCAGGATGATGAACCTTTACTCATTGAATTCCCTAATGAAACAATCATGCATCTCACTGAATATCCATGGAAGATGTACTTTGACGTGTCATTCACTCAACAAGGCTCTGGAGAAAGGGTCCTACTCATAACTCCTCAAGGTTACAAGATTCCCAAGTTGTACAAATTGATGTTTCCATGCACCAACAATATCTCAGAATATGAAGCCTTGGTAAACAGTCTTAAGCTAGCTATTGAATGGAAGATCATAGAGTTACATGTGTATGGTGACTCCCAACTAAGTATCAATCAGGTCAATGGAGAATATCAAACAAAGGATGAAAATTTGATTCCCTACAAGAAACTAGTTGATGACCTGAAGAAATACTTTGTCTTTTTTAGCTTCCAGCAGATACCAAGATCAGAGAACAAAGCTGCAAACGCTATGGCTACCTTGGCATCCATGTTACAACTAGAAGAACATCAATTCCTCTATGACTTCTTGGTGGAAGAACTATCCTATCCTGCATTTGATACCCTTGAATACTAGGTAATATGTGCTTTGAATACCCCAGACCAATCTCGATATGCCAATATCATTGCTTTCCTTTCTAACCAAACTATCCCTACCAATTTATCCATAAATGAGAAAAGATCCCTGATTAGGACAGCGTCGCATTATGTCCTCATAACTAACAACCTATATCGATGCAGTCTCAATGGTACACTTCTTAGGTGTTTAGAACTTGAAGAGTCCAATCTAGCATTAAAGGAGGTCCATGAAGGTGTATCTGGATCACACTTGAACGACTTTTCATTAGCGAAGAAACTTCTTAGAGTAGGCTACTATTGGCCTACCATGGAGAGAGATGCTATTCAGTTTTCAAAAGCATGTCTTAAATGCCAGAGACATGGAAATCTCATCCATGCTCCTACCAGAGAAATTATACTTTTCATAACACATTATCCATTTCAGCAATGGGCCTTTGACTTGGTTGGAAAAATATATCCCAACTCTTCAAATGGACACAAGTTCATTACGGCCACTGAGTATTTCAAAAAGTGGGTCGAGGTCGTGCCACTAATCAAAGCCACTGGAAAATAGGTGGCTATGTTCATTCTGAACTACATTATTTATAGATATGGGATACCCTCTTAAATTGTAACAGACAATGAGGGCCAATTTAAAAATCAAGACATTGATGACCTTTGTGAACAGTTCCATATCACTCAACATTTCTCCTTAATCTATTATCCTCAAGGTAACAGATAGGCTGAGGCATCAAAAAAAAATATTCTCAAGATCCTACACCAAACTATGAGCAAGTCTGGCAAAGACTGGCATCTACAGCTAAATCTGACACTATGGGCCTATAGAACAAGCATAAGAACACCAACTAGAACCACACCATTTGCTCTAGTCTATGGCATTGAAGCAGTAATACCTATTGAGGTTGAGATCCCATCTTTTTGGATATCATTACAAGGACTAGTTACTGATGAGTAGTACCGCATAGATAGGGTGAATTCTCTGAACCTACTAGATGAGCGTAGACAACAAGCATTTGATCACCTCAAAGTGTATCAATCACGTATGTCTAAAGGTTACAGTAAGAAGGTCAAACCACACAAATTTTAAGTAGGGAATCTTGTCCTAAAGGAGAATCCTAAGAACCAGCCTAACAAAGAGTAGAAAGGAAAATTCAAACCCAGCTAGCTGGGACCTTATGTTATCACTGCTACTTTTGGGATTGGAGCCTATCAACTGGCTACACCTGAAGGAGACATTCTTCCAGATCCTATCAACACTCTACATTTGAAGCGTTTCTACACTTGATGATTGGCTAGCAGAGCCCGTACAGTAAAAAGGTCTCACAAAATACCAAAAACATTTAGAAAATTGATCTAGAAGAAATCCAAAAATAGTGGAAAAGGGTCTTATAAAAAGGGTATCCTTGGTGAAAACCTAGAAAATAGGCACCTTGATACTACAAAAACATTCAAAAAAAGCAAAAATTGCAAAAAAAAAATTGAAAGAAAAAGAAAAGTGCCTTGATGAGCACCTGGTAAAATAGGCATCTTGGTAGCAAAAATAAATAAAAGATCTTTCCAAGTGGTGAAAACCTAGCAATTAGGCGTCACTTGTGTTCTATGCTCCATCAATCAAAGCACTACTAATACTAAGCCATCATAATTTTTTTTGTGCTCAAATGTTGAATTCATTTCCTAAATGGCTATCTTATCCTCGCTTGGGATTTGTCTACATCTACGTCATAGGAATAAGTCATTCTGCACTGGGGGCATCTTTGTTAGTATGGTAGGTTATGGTTGCTAAGTTTCTCTCAGATGGTTTGCCTCACAAACACAATGTTTCTTTGATACATGCAAAATAATGTCACTTTCCAAAAACAAGGGTGTCTTTTCAAACATCACATATCCAGACGTGACATTTACATTAACAGAGTTCCTACAAGGCTATATTAGATCACAAATATGAACGGGTTATCCTATCAATGCACAGACATGGAACACCATATTGCTTGTATTCCAATTTTCTAATTGATGAATCTCTATTGTGTTTGACATATGAATGAACAAGTACTACTTAAACACAGTTTGTTATTGGTTTGATTATGATTCTTTTATGTCTTTATGATGTTTTCAACTAGGGGCATCTAAGTAACTATAAAAATTTATTTGATTGATTCTCAATTGATAATTTATTATGTCTTCTTAGTTACTCAATGATGTCTACCCAAAGAGAAAGAGTCACAAGGATAGGGGGCATAATGTTTTCTTCATTTTCTGTGTATGGTGATTGTTCCAAATGATCCTATAAATTTCACCTAATTTGGATGTTTATGGTAAGAGCTTCTACTATGGGTGAATAGCCGCATATATCTCGGTCTTCGTTATGTGTAAACTGCGGAGAAGTTGAAACAATTTCCTTGTCTATTTTCTGATCCAGATTCTCACTAAGGTATACGAATCATAATGTACCCAAGGATATGAATTTTCAAGGTCATTGCG
>MU224190.1:2878001-2910713 GCA_018584345.1 Thuja plicata | reverse complement strand
CATATTCATACATGATGATGATTCTCTTTCTAAAACACACTCCCCTTATGTAGACATTTTAGAGAAAGAAGAGGATTTGGATGCTTTAGCTCCCTTTGGGATTTCTTCTAGTGATGAGGCATTAACAGAGAATGATATTAATTCCCTTAATGCTCTCCCTCTTAGTGATGATCTTATGAAGAATCAAGATCCTATCTCATCTCCTCCTAGGATGTCTTCTTTTCTTCCTTCTTGTGAAAATATTTGTAGTGTCGAGAAAACCAACATGGTTTATCCAAAACCCTTGATGACTATTAAAGGTTGTCCTCGCATTACTATCATAGGTAAACCTATGGAGTCTTTAGATGATCAAGATTCGGTAGCTCACACGTATCGTACAAGGAATAACCCTCAACCTAATCTGGTGGTTCCTCTACTTCTTTACCACCTTCTCAACCCATTCTTCCTCCTCCACCTCGTCCTCCTAGAATGGAGTATGATTTGATAAACCAATTCCGCAATACCCCTACCAAGATTTCTTTATGGGAGCTTCTTCAAAATTCACCTACCTACCATGAAGCCTTGCAAAAAGCTCTAGTAACTCTTTCCACTCCACCTCCTAATCAAGAGAACATCAATGCCTTCTTAAAATGCATGCATGTTACCCCGGGTCCTCCTGACATTGTTTTTACTCAAAAGGATTTACCTTCTCAAGAAGTTCAGAAGAAATATGATGCCCTTATGGTTTTTGTCACTATTAATAAGAGTATCATCTGTAGGACCTTGATTGATAATGGATCCGGGCTTAATATTTGTAGCATGGACATGCTCAAATCAATTAAAGCCAATCTCTCAACTATTCAACCCAATAATAATCCTATACGTGGCTTTGATAACATTGCTAAGAATACTTTGGGAATCATTACCTTACCTATCAAAGTAGGTCTAGTTATCCTGAATACTCCTTTTCATGTTATTCCTGGATCTCTTAATTATAATCTTCTCTTGGGTAGACCTTGTTTGCATGAGATGCATGTTGTTCCTTCCACCCTTCACCGTAAAGTCAAGTTTATTCACAACACGGTGTATACACGTCATGCGGATGATGCACCAAATCCTTGTTTGAATATTCAAACCCACAATACTCCTATTCCTAATAGTAATCCTTCTTTCTCTAATGCTCTTCCTGGAGATGATTGGGGAACCTTGGATTTTAATCCCACCTTTATTGGAGAGTATAAGGTTTCTGATCTTGATTTTATGAAGCACCAAAGAGAGTTTGAACAATGAGTCTTTGCATCTACTTCTAATACCCTTCATAATAACTTTGTCACTGCTTCTACCCACTATGAACATGTCAAACCTACTAATGATAACATAGCGACTACTAAAGTTCCATTGACCCCTTTGGATATGGCTTCTTGTTATGGTCCTGGTTATCATTTACTAGTTAAACAAGGATTCCATGGTCAAGGATGTGGTAAGCATAAACAAGGAATTCAAATGCCCTTACAGAATGGGGGGCATGAGTATTCTTATGGATTGGGATTTAATCCTCAACAACACATCAATGTTAATAACATCTCAAATAACACTTCAAAACATGATGACGCTATGAAGGAATTTGACCAAGAAGTTCTTTTGCCTAAACTCCTTCGTGCTAAGATGATTACTAGACCTAAACGCAAAAAGAAACATAGTCCACACTTGAAGACTCTTCCTTTTTGTTCCATCTGGTTTATGGCTAGAACCTTGTGTTCCTGATTAACTTACAGATCTCAGTTTTGTAGTTTATGCAGGGATTCAACAACTGGGACAACATTGTGGAGGCTCAGCTCCTAAATCTTGTGTGAATGGAAGAATAGCGAGATGCAGCCCTCAAACATTTTGTGCGTCATCAAGTAGTGGTAAAATTATGGTTTGACCCCAGAGCCCAATACAAGGCTTTTCAAATTTCGGACTCGGTCCTATTGTGGGACAAGGCCCGAGAAAAGAAAGGAAAGCACACCAAGTTCCAACGGCTCTGGCTCAGACCATATTTAATCTCGGAAATCTTTAGGGCAAATACTTACCGCCTTAACACCATGACCGGGGAACCTGTCCCATTTCTCATCAATGGACAGTTTCTCAAACACTACTTTGAATAGGGTAAGCTTGTATGAAATTGTACTTTATGTAAAGCCCTCCTCTTGTAAATATTTCTTTCTTGGTGCCTTGTTGGGAGGTACCGTGTCTTGTAAATAGTCTTGTTGACTGCCCTCTGGGGTAGTCCTCTTTTGGTGGTTTTTGTTTTCATTTATGGTTTTCCTTTTGGGTCCTGGCATTTTGTTCCCTCTTGTAAGGATTGGAATGCTTCGCATAAACCCTGGTCTCCGGTACGATGTTTGTAGCATGGTGAACTTAAGAATCTATCTTTAGCATAGTGGAATCAGTCCAGCCTCTGGAGCTATTTTATAGGTTTGGTGGTACATTTTGAGCAATCTCCATCGGGTTTATCCCCAGAGGTCTGGCAATCAGTGAAATAATAAAATAAGGAACAAGTAATTGGACACACTGAGGATAGATCGGTTGTACTGGTTGGTTGACCCAAGTCTGAACTTTTAAAGAATTTTTTCTGCGTCTGGAGTTTCATCCCCTACTCAACAGGTGAAATAGGTGGAAGGGTGAAAGAAGTACCACCGTTAAAATTATCTAAGCTTAAGCTTAATGGTGAAAGAAGTACCGCCCTCCCACCCAGAAACATATAAAATAACAAGAAAAAGGGAAGCAGGTCGAAGCTCCGGTCTCTGGGAGAAATGGACAAATCTGATGACTGGTTCAATGTAATTAGTGCCTCTTCTCTACTCCTCCTAGAGGTCATCGGCTTGATTTCCTTCCAAATCACACACTCCACCACTGATGGAAATACTATGGGATGGATCCCGTGTGGCCGGATTTTCTCAGATATGTTTCTCTTTGACTGTCAGATACTTCAAGTAGTGACTTGTTCTAGTTTTTCTAACCAGAGATTCTATAGTTCTTAAATGCGCTAAGGCATTTTTCATAGATAGTCACCATTTGTTATGCCCTGCATCCCAGTCCCTACATTTTGTGTGCAAATTGTTGGGTCCCCCTTTTTGTTTTGTTTTTTCTTTTTGTTCTTGCCTTGTCTTTTTTCTATCTTCTTTTGTTTTCTTTTTCTGGGGTTTTCTTCCCTATGGTTGTGCTTTGTTTTGTTGGTTTCTCATGCCTTCAGGACCCCAGTCCCAGAGTTTGTCATCCTTCGTCGGGAGCTGGACTTCGGACTCTGGGATTCTTCACTGTGATATTCTCTTTCCTTAAGGTGATATCGTCACAGGGAATCCCTGGGCCCAGAGTCCGGAGGTCTGTCTGTCTGGAGTTTGCAGATGGAAAGGGCCTTGCTTTTTACCATGGGTATAAATAGAAGTTACCTATCATTTTCACAATTACCATGATTTAAACACTCAAGCAATCAGAGAGATTTGCAGTGATTTAATGATAATTCAATGCTAAACATTTCCAGCATTTTTGAGTGATTGCAAGTGGTTTTTAGTGGTGGGATGTGATCATTTGGCATTTGTAGCTATTTCAGAGCTTCCGTGAAGGCTTTCCTTTCCTTTCCTTTCTGCTTTCTTAGGTTGGTTCCTCCTCTCCCTTCGACTTTCCTTCTATCTGGTGTCGTTGTTTTCATTTGTTTTTGTTGTCTTTGCCTTTTCATTTTGTCCTTCTTTCGTTTCTTTCTGGTTTGCCACCTGTTGGTGGGTTGGCTCTACCAGAGGGTTGTCTGCCCTTTGTGCAGGTGTAGTTTAGTCTGTAAATAGTGTAGAAAGTTGTAGATATTTTGTACTTTTCTTGGTTTCCTATAGATATTCATTCTGCGTTGTATATATATAAGTTTTGTGTATATTTGTTGTATATCCCTCTGGTCTATGTGTGTATATCCCTTGGCCCTAATGTATATCCTATGTGTATCCTGCCAGGTAGCTTAGCAAGCTCGTTGTGTTGCCCATGTCACTGGTTTTTCATCTGTAAGCTCGTTCCGAGCAGAATACCACCTGTTTGAAACTCGGCTCTCGGCTAGTTTCAAACAGGTGGTTTTCTCTCTCCTCCATAAAACCAACCTGGCCCTCATTTATGTCCCATGTGCACATTTAAATCTGTCCAAGTGGCCTTCACTTTTCACGCATTTGGACATATGGCTCCGCCGTCATCACCATAACTCCCATTTATTACTCACCCACGTGGCACCCATGTGGATCTGACAGTTTGCCTTTTTGCACATCTTTACCAACGGTTACTTCTCCGATCTCAGGGTCTCCTGCCATCATCCATCCCGTGTCCTTACCAAATGTGATAAAATCCCTGGACCTAGATGGTTAATCAAATTCCTAAGTTCATGATACGTATGTGTGCTTTCTAGAGTTTTTGAACAAAACTAACTTTTTAGGGAAAGCAAACACCATGGTGGTAAGATCTCCGGACCCCGAAGTATTTATTTATTAATGCATTCTGACGGTCGCTTTGCCTTGCAGGTTTCCAGAGTATACTTTCAAATATGTCTGAAGCATCCGCATCCTCACCACCTGAAATTCCAGAACTTCCATCTACAGTAAGTACCAGGGCGTCAGTAAAATCCAAAATGGAGAAGGCTTGGAAAAGATGTCTTTGAGCCTAAAATATGTTAAGGACAGAGTCATCGTGGGCTCAAAGATTGAGTCTAAGGTCCAGCTTTTTACTGACACTAGCATCAGAACATGGCCAGAAATGCAGGCCTTGGTCAAAGTCATGTACATTCAACAACAAGCTGAAGATCCTTTGGCCATTAAAATTAGAAACTCTGGGATCCTTAAAGAAGCTTTCTTCCCGTGCTTAGTGCAGTCACCAAAGCTTATTCTCATGCTCTCAGCTCTTTAAAACCCATCTGTTCGCGCTATTATGCTCGCACCACCAGAGCCAATAGGGTACCCCACGCCTTTAGTATCTCTCGACCCTAATACCTTCCAGAGGAGCTTGGGAATCCCACAATTTTCCAAGCCAACCGTGGTCACCTGGTCTGATGCCTTGGCCCAATTCAAGAAAGTAGAGGAGGCGGCCTGCATATATATAAACAACAATTGGCTCAAAGTCTCGAAGAGGGACCCCAAAAGAATGAAGCTAGAGATCCCTAGGTCCAAATTCAATGAGAGAATCTAGATGGGGATAATATAACTATGCCAAGTCTTCGGGAAACAGCATGCTCGAGAATTCTATGGGTGGATGTACTACTTCTTGCTCATCATAAGTACAGCCAGGGATTTTTTCGACTGGGCGGCCATAATTTCAAATCATGTCGACTCCCAACTCCTCCAACTGGCCAAGAAGAAGAAATTTTACATGAATTCTTATGTTTTATGGGCCCTGGCATAGTAGAGGCCCCACACCCATGGGCTACTCATAGACAGCATACTCGGGCTTGGATCAAACCAAAAGGCCCCTTGGGACTACTTCCCACAGATTCAATGGGAGGCCAGTTTCCCCAGTTTTTGTAGAGTAAATGACGCGTTTGTTTACTACCACCTGCTCACACCCACCCGGGATGCAGGATACCGCCTGTCCACAGAGATGATGAATTTGGTCCAGATTTATGGACACTATTATATACAATACTAGTAGCATACTTATATAAGGGTGACTAGCTTCTCTGAGAAACCCTACTTGTTACCTAAGCATTGTGGGGACAAGATAGTCCTCCTGGAATTTTGCAGGCAGATAATGGAGCTGCATGCCTTCTATGCCCTGAAGAAGGTAACTAATATTCCATTCCCAATCACTTGTGGTAATTATTCATGCAGCCTAGCCGCCGCCAAAGAAGTAGACAATGAGCTGAAAAGCTATAACTTGGCAGAATTCTACCTGGCGCAGAAGCATTTCAATCCACATGGCAAGATTGCAACGGCACTTCCCCAGGCTTCAGAGCCCCATCAATACCATATGGAGGAATTTTGGGAATATTTCCAGGATGACATGGAGGTCTGGAGCTGACACTACGTCAGGATGACCACGGGCATGATGGAAAGATTGAAGCTCTAGAGATTCCCGGAGGACTTCTCAGACGCTGGCTCCATGATCGATCCCCAGTACAAAGAAAAGGGGATCAATACATTGGATCTCCCACCAGTAAACTGGGATACCCAGGAAGGGTCCACCATTGAGGACTTCACCTGTGAGGTGGTTGAGCACAGCCACGCTTACTTCAAGAAGGTGTGCCCCAGGAGTGTCTGCAAAGCAGCCCAGCCAGTACCAAAAGAAACCCCGAGGGCTGGGACTTCTTCACAGAGAGTGGATAAAGGAAAAGGGATAGATACAACTCCTGTGCAAGAAGTACCCATTAAAGAATAAATAAGGCAATTAGTAGCATCCTCCCCGCAAATGAGGGAGAACCTAATCACACTGCTGGCTACCCCAGTTCTCATGGCCGGACCTGTTCATCCTCCCCTTCACTAGTAGCCTTAATGGTTAAGGCAATAGGGGTGGATCCAGTGGAGAAAGTAGCAGTAAGGGATGTGGGTCCACCCTTGATTACCCAGAGGAGGAGGCTTGACCCTAAGCCTAAGAAAAATCCAGAGCTAGGGATGCCCCAAGCTCCACAAGTTGAAATCCTTTCTTCTAACTCCCCAGAGCCAGAGAAGGAAGCAAAACCTACCAATGTCCTAGACAACCCTCCTCCACAAGATGAGTTTGATGATGTGTTTGCGACCGATGAGTTTGGTAACTTACAGGGGGACATCGAGCAGACAGTAGAAGTCCCAGCAGAAAAGGAAGCTGAGGAACAAATAACTGCGCAAGAGCAGGAGAAAATGGAAGAAGAAAAGGAAACAGAGCAGGAAATCACCTCTAAATCTCTAGAGATGCAAGATACGGGGGTGGACCAGAAAAAATAGAGTGAACAAGCGGCACCTGCTGAGGGAACCGAACCTATGGGAGCAACCATAACCTCAGCTACCACGTTCCAAGTGCCACTCCCTGGAGCAACCTTTGGGCAGGTAATAACCATGGCACAAACACTAAATATTGGCCCGGTACCTCCCCTATTTCCAAAATATGTATTAGAAGAAGAAGGGATCCTGGCGACTAAGGCCGAAGAACAAGAGCGAGAGGAGGAAACCCCTGGGATAGCTGATGAAGGTCCAGAAAAAACTAAATATGCAAGGGACAAGGTTGAAGAAACAAATGTCACTGGGGGGAAAGCTCCTGATAAAGCCCAAGATAAAGAAAAAGGGGCGGGTGAGACCCACACCACTGAGGAGGAACAACAACAGGGCACCGGGGAAGAACCAAAAGAATAGACTTTGGAAAATAAGCCACCCCTGTTGCCTTAGTGGCTGGTAGAGAGAAAGAAGAGGAAGGCCCTATCCACCCCGAGGGCTCACCTCTCTCTAGCTAAGATGATGGCCCAAGTCCAGGAACCACCAAAGCCCAAGAAAGCCCGGACGGTTCATACTCTTTGAACCGGGTTGGGAGGAGAAATAGTTGCCATTGTGGCAACACCTCCCCCAGACACCGATGCGGTGATGGAAGAGGCCAAAGATTATGATATCATAGAGATATCACTAGGAAAGAGAGGTAAATAGGGCAAAGTTAACCTATTGAAAGAAGCGGCCAGAGCGGTGGAGGCCAGATATGAAAAGGAGGCCCAAAGGCTCAAAGTAGAAAAGGAAAAGACAGTGAACCTCATGGGGTTTCTTACTGATTTGGCCCAGCCTATTAGTGCCTTTCCTCTAGAGGCCTCTATGTCTGATGCGTCATTACCATAGACCGACATTGACTCCCTGCGAGCAATGAAGAAGAAGGCCCAAGCGGTCAATGAGTGGGTCGCTCTACAAATAGGAAACACCTGGCGTTTCCTAGTGTCCACCCTCCCAAATTTATATGCGGCATGACACATTCTGTATCAGGCAGAGACCATTCTTAATATATGGGAGGGTAACATGGAAAACTATGAGGCTTGGAAGGTAGAATTGGAAGAGCTCCTCAACCTCGGGGAAGAGATGGTCTCCGAATCCGGGATTCTAGGAGAAGAATCATTTGACTTTGTGAGGACCCAACACTCTAGATTTGACCTCACATTGATGGTACTCAAGTAACTGGTAGGGACCCTGCATGATAAATTCAACACAGTGCAATATTATTCAAATATGTACAAGGCATTTGTAGCAAAGGTCTCCAGAGCTGACCCATTTAGCACCAATATGTGCACTCCGGAGGAATATGTTCTGGGAAAATTTGATGAATTGATGGAATATAAATACCAATCCCCGAAGGGATTGGACGAGACACAAATGATAGGACTAACTCGCATGATCCTTAGTGGTCATGATGCGGCAAAAATGGCCGATGAGTTCAAAGATAATGTTCTGGAGCTTGGAGAACAAATTGAGGTGGCTAAGTACTGGCGGTCCTGCGTTAGAGAAATTGATGAGGATGGAATCTCTCGCCTTCTCCAAATATTCAATGACAACAAGCAATAATAAAGTTTCTCCGGCGGCCAAAGAAAACCCAAAGATTTTGTATTCTTTATTCTTTCAGAACGTAAGTTCCCGGATCCCGGAGTCCCAGATCCCAAATTTTGTATTCTTTCAAGTGATCCGTGTTCCGGTCCCCGAGGCCGACCGGTCACTTTCAGAAGTGGTTAATAAAGGTTGTCAGAAGGTAGTTGTCTACATCAAGGAACATCCGATTAACATTTGGTTTTCTGACAAATGGTCTTCTCGAGGTGTCGCTTCAGAGGTACACCTGGCACATTGGAGACAGGGTGCCGCATCTCCCATTTATGAGGCATGTAGCCTCAATCTCTGGGGATCTGATTTCTTCCTTCTCTCTCCTAGCTCTCTTCTCGAGGCTAATTCTTCCGCTCTACCTTCTTGTCTTATTCTTCTGACATGTCAGACCTATTCCATCTCAAGGTCTTTTGTAGGGTGGCGCAGGTAGTACCGGCCCCCAGATATTGTATTTTATTGTAATGTGATGTAAAATAGGGTTAGGGTTAGGGTTAGATGAGGATGTGTATAAATAGTAAGTCTGGCCCATTTCCAAGGGTCAGAAAAATTGATGATTTTTCTGTCCACAGTAATAGAAAAGCAATTTTTTCATTTTAGTTGCAGAGCTCAATGCTCCATTATTCCACTCTCCAATAGTTAGACACTCCCTTGGAGCCACCATTGTATCACGCACCAGTGCTTGCTGGAAGAAATATTAATGAAGAAGGGAGAATTATTTGCAATGATGTTATTGGCATTCAAGCTTCTGAGTTAATGGTATTTTATGTTTCATGTTCCTTATGTCTTCTGCTCTGATATTTTAAGTAGCTTAACGACCTCTTTTCTCTTGCTACTGATAAAATACTAACTGATGGTTGTGTATTTATTTGGTATTTAGTGTAGTATATCAAAGCATTATCGATATTTTGAATGTTTAAACATAACTATAGATAGATGAAGTACTTCTAACCCTGCAGGATCTTTTCAGTTTATTTGCTAAGTGCAGAATTCTTGGAGAAACCTAACCTTCCTAAATCTCCGGAGAGAATGAGTTGAAGAAAATAGCTATCCCCCTTGAAAATAGTCACTTCTCCCAACCGAGCCCTGCACCGTTGTGACCCGACACCCAGGTGCTTAGAGGCCCAAGGAATCTAACTTCCCCGGATAGCCTTTGTAGGCAGAGTTGGCCGGTACCCCCGGTACCCAGTGACAACTTATGACTGTTGGCAGACCCGGTCAGCAAAACCCTGTCAACAAAAACTGGTGCTAGAAGGAGGGCATGAACTCATCCCCCTCTCAAGATTCTGATTTTACACCTCCCGAAGGTTCCTCGAGCTATAGTTTTAGGAGTCAAGCCTTCAGTGGGATTGGGTCTTTCTCCCTAGAAAAATTTGAAAGAATCCTTAGGTCTGCCCCAAACCCTGAAATATTTGTTGAACTCGAGCCTCCTGCTCGAAAGAAACGGACCCCAAAAATCACACTAGCCACTATTGTCTAGGGGTCTAGCATACCACAAAATACCCAAACTTCTCAAACAATCCCAGGAACCAACGCTCAAACTACTCAAAATCTAGTTCCCCCAATGGCTGCATATTTCGGTAACACAGGGTCCCCAATGGGGACTTTTCCAGGTGCAATCAACAACTTACCCTCACACCCAGAGAAGATATGCCCATGATATGAGCACTTAGGCTAACAGACTGTAGAAGAGAATTTATAGGCATATAAGGATGCCATGAACCAACACCAGATCCAACATGAAGATGTTGTGACAATGTTTCCCTTGTCTTTAGGGCAGGGTGAGTTAAACTGATACCTTAACCTTCCTACCAACTCCATCAATAGTTGGCAGGACATGGAGGACGCCTTCTTAGCTGTCTTTCGCATACATGTGGACCCATCCTGGTCCCATAGCCAGTTCATCTCCATTAGGAAGGAACCCAATTAACCTCTTGCAGCTTTCAACCATCGGTTCTAGCGTGCCTTGAAGTGGTGCACGGGCCCTTTCATTCCATCCCTAGAAGTAACCATACAGACTTAAATTAATGCAATGGACCCCTTCGTTGCCACTCTCCTTTGGAGAACAACTGTCGCGGGCGACCAAGACACTTTGGTGAAGGTTTACAACCTAGCCTTAGAATTATCCCATGGTCTCAACAAATCCCTGGGTGGGATTGGGTAGAGCGCGCCATTCAACATGATCCCCTGTAGAACAATGTATGTTAGGGGGTATAACCCTAATCTGGCAGTGGGTGCTCCCTCTATGGAAATGAATTCCCCACCACCGCTGATAGACTAGCAGGCCCGGTACATTTATCCAACGCAGACTCAGGTGGTACCAAGTCTGGAAGCTTTCCTTTGGAATCAGCTGCAGCAGGCACAGAAGCCTCAAATACAACTGTTCGGAGTGCCCTTCTTTCAGTCGTCCATGACTGGAGGATTTTCGCCCTCGACTCTGGCTAATACCGCTACCTTCCCGAGGAACCAACAACAACAACTGTCACACTATGACACCAATACTTAGTTGACCATCAAGGTTGAATCCCTCTGGTGAATGTTGTCTACCTTGACTGTGGACATGGGTTAGCTAAAGGAGGGATCCTACGCACCCCATAATTCTAACTCCCAGAGAGGAAATATATTATTTGGCCAATGAAACAATAATGTCGGGGGAAGGAACTTTAACAATGGGCCTCAGCCCAATCAGCAGCAATGGAACAATAACATGAACACCAGAGGTCCACCTCTGAACCAAAATGCCAACCAAAACAGTGCTGGACCATCACATTTCACACCAGTCATAGACTTCCAGCCCATGACTAATTGGTGTAGATTGCATGACATGGGCTCACACAATGAGGTGAATTGCACCACATTGGAAAAGGTCATCATGATCTCCCAGCTAGACAGACAATAGTCACATGATGCTACTCCCCCAAAGCCTCCTATGCAAGAGTCAACATACAGTGCCTTCACCTATGAGACCATCTTCTTAGAAACTTTCGGGGAACATGAAGAGGAATCTGAATTGCATGGATTCTTTGATGAATCTATCCCGCCCTTTGAGGCCAATGCCTTCACCAACCCACGGGCTCCATACAATACTCAGAGTAAGGTTGGTAAAGAACAAGCTTACACGCCTACGCCCCCTATCAAGGACACTCCTCCCTGGGATAAATCAACTGACCGACCTGCTCCTCTAAAAGGTTCTAGCTCTAACCAAGCGAAAGACCTAGCCGAGGGCAGTCACCAATTTCCGAGAGGAAGATTTGACATTACAAATGTGTTAGAACAGACCACCACCTCCGTGACCTTGATGGAGGTTTTGCTAAATTGTCCCGAATAGAAGAAGTCTCTTCTAAAACTCTTGGGAAACCTGGAATTCATCAGTCGCCCACCCAAGACTGTCTCGTTTGAAGATGCCAATGCGGCTGTCTTCCAGGGAAACAATGAAGATCCTCCCTTCCTACTAGGCCTAAATATCCAAGGCAAGAACATACACAATTTCTTAGTAGACTCTGGAGCTTTAGGTAACATCATGCCCTTATCCATATGCCAGAAGCTCGGATTCCATCCCACCCCATCTAATGGTGCAGTGATCCATCTAGATAAGACTGCCATGAAAATGGTAGGGGAATTTAAGAACATCCAGATACATCTTGTCCAGGACCCCAGGATAGCCAGCATAATCAACGTCCAAGTGGTGGACATCCCAGAGACTTATGGGATGTTATTAAGTCAGAATTGGTCTAAGTCCTTGAACAGATACTTTTCAACTGACTTCTCCCACTTATGGCTCCCCTGGGAAGAAGAATCAAATAAGATCTGAGTTGAAAGTGAACCCTAGATGAAATAGGCCATTACCAAGGTCAGGAAGGTCAGTAAGGTCTTCTTCTCTAAGACTTCCCCCGGGGTGTACCGACCCTTTGAAATCTTAACATTTGATTTCACCCCCGAGGAGGATCCCATAGTGCTGCAGAGAACCCAGGACCTAGAAGAAAAGCTGAGAGTTGAGGTTGACTCTCAGGGTTCCACAGCGACCCCCTCCACACTCCTATCTGGCACTTGGTGCCGAGTACACTATCAGAAACATTCAGAACTTGAGTGTGGGCCCTGCCTTTCGGTCGCTACCCGGCACATCGACACCTTCCAAAATAGAGAACGAATAGCCGATACCCCGAAGCCCAGTGTTCCTATGGGATGCACTCCTTTGGTACCATCTCCCCAGGAATCCCAAATCCAAACTCCTCCAGAGGTAAACCCCACCTACACGCCAACCGTTTGGGAGGAAGCTCCTCCCAAGTCTCCCAAAAGCAATCCAAATGCTACTCTCGCTCCCCAGCCCCAAACTATGAATAATTATTTATGGACCCTCAAGTTTGACGGGTCCCGATCCAAACAAGGCTGCGGGGTCGGGGTAGAATTAATCAACCCACGAGGGAAGTCCTTCCTCGCATCCTAAAGACTACAGTTTAACTGTACAAATAATATTACGGAGTATGAGGCTTTGGTCCTTGGACTCTTATTTGCGTTAAGGAAAGGTTTCACCTGCCTCCGGGCTCTGGGTGATTCAGAGTTGGTTTTCAAATAGGTCCTGAGTCAATATACATGTCACGACAAGAGACTGGCTGCATATCACAATCGGGCCTGGAGCCTTATTGAATATTTTGATGCCTTTGGCATTGATCTCATTCCCCGGTGATGAAACTATGTCCTGGATGCCCTTGTCATTTCTGCCAGCACACTTGAGCCCATGGCTGGCTCATGACTCCATAGATTTTCAGTAGAAATGGTCCCCACCCCATCAATCCCAGACAATGTCACCCACTTTCAATTTTTCTAGGACGATCAACATATCCTAGACTTCATGGCAAATGTTGGTGTTTTTGAAGACCAGATAGTGGAGGAATGAGATCATGATGATACTAGGCAGGGTGACGAAGATGATGGGATCATGGACCTACCCACTAATACCATCCCGAAAGGGATGGTTGCTCTTGAATGAATCTTTGACTTGGACCCTCGGGCCTGGGAAAAGATGTCATCTTCCTCTAAGGGAGGAAAGTTTGAAAGAGTAAACATCGGCCAGCCCGGTGAAGAAAAGATGATCCACATTGGCACCTCCTGCTCCCCTGAGGAGAAGGAGAAGATTCTCATGGTTCTCCGAGAATACATAGATGTAATTGCATGGGGATATGAGGATTTGAAAACATAAGACACATCCATTATGACTCATACTATTCCCCTAAAACCTGATGCTAATCCTTTTCAGCAAAAGCAACGATCGGTCAACCCACTGATCGAGCCTCTAATTCGTCAAGAGGTAAAAAAATTGTTGTCAACCCAGATAATCTTTTTAATCTGGCACACCACATGGGTTGCTAATCTAGTCCCTATGAGGAAGAAGAACGGTGAAATTCATCTTTACATGAATTTCTCAAACTTGAATAAGGCCTCCAAGAAAGATAATCACCCTCTCCCTTCGTTGGATGAGGTGTTACAGATAGTGAATGGATCCCAGATGATGTCATTCTTGGATGGGTACTCTGGATATAACCAGGTCATGGTTAAATATGAAGATAGAGAGAAAATAGCGTTTACGACCAAGTGGGGAATGTTTGCATACAAGAGAATGCCCTTTGGTTTGATTAATGCAGGGGCCACATTTCAAAAGGCCATGGACATCACGTTTGAGGGCCTTGTGAATCAGTGCATAATCATCTACATGGATGATTTGACCATCTTTTCCCAGGATAGGCATGACCATTCCGCCCATCTCACTCATATCTGTGAGAGATGTCTCCGGTATGGAATATCCCTCAACCCCAAGAAGTGCATATTCAGGGTCACCGAAGGGAAGTTGCTCAAGCATATCATGTCCAAGAAGGGCATATCCATTGACCCTGAGAGAGTTGAAGCATTGCTAAACTTACAAATGCCCAGAAGCAAGAAGGAGATGTGATCTTTCTTTAGAAAGATCAACTTCGTCCTGCGGTTCAACACTAGATTCACTGAAATAGTCAAACCACTCAATGAAATGATGAAAAAGGATACCAAGATTGAGTGGAGTCCTGAAGCAAAGTGAGCATTTTCCTAGATCAAACAGACAATAATAGAAGCACCTGTCCTAGCTAGCTTGGACTACTCCCTCCCATTTTACATTTACTCCTTTGCTTCACCACATTCCTCTGCGGCGGTGTTAACTCAAAAGGTTGAAGGGGAAGAATGACCAATAGCTTTCATGAGCTCCCCCTTCAAGAATGCTGAGGTCCGGTATTCATCACTAGAAAAATAGGCATTTTCTTTAGTTCACGTCGTGAAGAAATTCTGGCATTACATTCTCCGGAGCAAGGTGCATGCTATCATCCCAGACCAGGTCGTAAAGTCTCTACTAATGCAGAGTGAGTTGGGAAAAATATGGGGGAAATAGATGGCCATCCTCCAAGAGTATGATTTAGAAATGCAACCCATGAAGATAGTCCAGGGCTAGGGACTGAGTCGAGCGATGGCAGAAGAGACTCCCTGCATATAATGCCAAACTTACATAGTGGAGTCCATCACTCGAGACCCATGGTATACTGATCTGGTATATTTGCTAGTGAATAATAGATACCCAGAGGGATTACCTCCTAATAAATGCCACACCTTTCAGATGAAAAGCACTCACTTCATGATCAAAAACTTCATGCTTTACCACAGGAACTAAGAGGGAGTGTACCTCTGGTGCATCGATAGGGACCAAGCTATGAAGATAATTGATGAATTTCACAGGCAATTTAGAACCAGGCATGGCTCAGCCGACACCACCACCCATCAGATCCTTAGGGCTGGATACTATTGGCCCTGTATATTTAAAGATGTTTACACTCATGTTAGAAAATGCCACACTTGCCAAACCATGGCACATCGTGAGCGTAACCCGGGTATGCCTTTGCAACCAGTATTTGAGGCTAGGCCCTTCACCCAATGGGCATTTGACTTCATCAAGGAAATCAACCCCAACTCATCTACCAATCACTGATATATTTTTACTTCTACTGATTACTGCACCCGGTGGTCCGAGGCTATACCTTGCAAGAATAACATGGCAGACATAGTTATCAAGTTCCTAGAAGAAAATATCGTCACAAGGTTTTGGATGCCCTTTGCTTTGGTATGTGACAATGGTTCAGTGTTTTCTTTGGCGCAATTACTTGAATGGACCTACAATCGAAAGATCACTCTGAAGTTTTTCAGCAACTATTACCCCTAGGGGAACGGTGTTGTTGAATCTATGAATAAAAATCTACTTGAAGTTATTAAACACCTGCTAGAAAAGAATCCCCAGGATTAGCATCAAAAGTTGAAATTTTCCCTCTGGGTGGATTGCATTCAAATCAAGGCCACCCTGCGAACATCCCCGTTCCATCTGGTTTATGGCCAGAACCCTCTATTCTCGATTAACTTACAGATCCTAGTTTTGTAGTTTATGCAGGAATTCAGCAACCGGGACAACATTGTGGAGGTTTGGCTCCTAAATCTGGTGCGAATGGAAGAATAGTGAGACACAGCCCTCAAACATTTTGCACATCATCAAGCAGTGGTAAAACAATGGTTTGATCGTAGAGCCCAATACAAGGCTTTTCATATTTTGGACTTGGTCCTATTGTGGGACAAGGCCCGGGAAAAGAAAGGAAAGCACACCAAGTTCCAATGGCTCTGGCTCAGACCATATTTAATCTTATAAATCTATGGGGCAAATACTTACAGCCTTAACACCATGACCGGGGAACCTGTCCCATTGCCCATCAATGGACAGTTTCTCAAACACTACTTTGAATAGGGTAAGCTTGTCCAAAATTGTACTTTATTTAAAGCCCTCTGCTTGTAAATATTTCTTTCCCAGTGCCTTGCTGGGAGGTACCGTGTCTTGTAAATAGTCTTGTTGACTGCCCTCTAGGGTAGTCCTCTTTTGGTGGTTTGTGTTTTCATTTCTAGTTTTCCTTTCGGGTCTTGGCGTTTTGTTCCCTCTTGTAAGGATTGAAATGCTTCACATAAACCCTGGTCTCCGGTATGATGTCTATAGCATGGTGAACTTAAGAATTTGTCTTTAGCATAGTGGAATTAGTTTGTTCTCTTGAGCTATTTTACAGGTTTGGTGGTACATTTTGAGCAATCTCCATCAGGTTTATCCCCAGAGGTCTGGCAATCAGTGAAATAAAAAAATAAGGAACAAGTAATCAGACACACTAAGGATAGATCGGTTGTACTGGTTGGTTGACCCAAGTCTAAAATTTTAAAGAATTCTTTCTGGGTCTGGAGTTTCATCTCCAACTCAACAGGTGAAATAGGTGGGAGGGTGAAAGAAGTACCACCGTTAAAATTAGCTAAGTTTAAGTTTAATGGTGAAAGAAGTACCGCTCTCCCACCCAGAAAAATACAAAATAACAAGAAAAAGGGAAGCGGTACGAAGCTCCGGTCTCTGGGAGAAATGGACAAATCTGATGACTAGTTCAATGTAATTAGTGCCTCTTCTCTACTCCTCCCAGAGGTCATCGGCTTGATTTCCTTCCAAAGCACACACTCCACCACTGATGGAAAGACTATGGGATGGATCCCGTGTGGCCGGATTTTCTTAGATATGTTGCTCTTTGCCTATCAGATACTTCAAGTAGTGACTTGTTCTAGTTTTTCTAACCAAAGATTTTGTAGTTTTCAAATGCGCTAAGGCATTTGTCCCAGATAGTCACCATTTTTTATGCCCTACATCCCCATCCCTACATTTTGTGTGCAAAATGTTGGGTCCCCCTTTTTATTTTGTTTTTGCTTTTTGTTCTTGCCTTGTCTTTTTTCTGTCTTCTTTATTTTTCTTTCTCCAGGATTTTCTTCCCCATGGTTGTGCTTTGTTTTGTTGGTTTCTCATGCCTCCAGGACCATGGTCCTGGAGTTTTTCATCCTTTTTCGGGAGCTGGACTTCAGACTCTGGGATTCTCCGCCACAATGTTCTCTTTCCTTAATGTGATATCGTCACAGGGAATCCCCAGGCCCGGAGTCCGGAGGTCTATTTTTCTGGAGTTTGCGGATGGAAAGGTGCCTTGCTTTTTACCATGGGTATAAATAGAAGTTACCTATCATTTTCATAATTACCGTGATTTAAACACTCAAGCAATCAGAGTGATTTGCAGCGATTTAACGATAATTCAGTGTTAAATATTTCTAGCATTTCTGAGCGATTGCGAGTGGTTTTTAGTGGCGGGTTGTGATCATTTGGCAGTTGTAGTTGTTTTAGAGCTTCTACAAAGGCTTTCTTTTCCTTTCCTTTCTACTTTCTCAGGTTGGTGCCTCCTCTCCCTTCAACTTTCCTTCTGTCTGGTGTCGTTGTTTTCCTTTGTTTTTGTTGTCTTTGCCTTTTCATTTTGTTTGTCTTTCATTTTCTTTTGGTTTGCCACCCATTGGTGGGTTGGCTCTGCCAGAGGGTTGTCCGCCCTCTGTGCAAGTATAGTCTAGTTTGTAAATAGTGTAAAAAGTTGTATATATTATGTGCTTTTCCTGGTTTCTATAGATATTCATTCTGCGGTGTATATATGTAAGTTTGGTGTATATTTGTTGTATATCCCTCTTGTCTATGTGTGTATATCCTTTGGCCCTAATGTATATCTTATGTGTATCCTTTTGAATAGCTTATCAAGCTTTCCATGTTGCCCATGTCATTGGTTTTTCATCCGTAAGGTTGTTCTAAGAAGAATACCACCTGTTTGAAACTCGGCTCTCAGTCAGTTTCAAACAAGTGGTTTTATCTCTCCTCCATAAAACTAGCTTGGCCCTCATTTATGTCCCATGTGTGCATTTAAATCTATCCAAGTGGCCTTCACTTTTCACACATTCAGAAAGTTGGCTCCACTATCATCGCCATAACTCCCATTTATTACTCACCCATGTGGTGCCCACGTGAGTCTGATGGTTTTCCTTTTTGCACATCTTTACCAATGGTTACTTGTCCGGTCTTCGAGTCTCTTGCCATCATCCATCCCGTGTCATTCTTACCAAATGTGATAAAATCCCTAGACCCAGATGGTTAATCAAATCCCTAAGTTCATGATACGTATGTGTGCTTTCTGGATTTTTTGAATGAAACTAACTTTTCAAGGAAAGAAAACACCATGGTGGTAAGATCTCCGGAACCCAGAGTATTTATTTATTAATGCAATCTGATGGTCGCTTTGCCTTACAGGTTTCTAGAGTATACTTTCAAATATGTCTGAAGCATCTGCATCCTCACCACCCGGAAGTCCAGAACTTCCACCTACAGCAAGTACCAGGGCATTAGTAAAATTCAAAATGGAGAAGGCTCTAGAAAAGATGCCTTTGAGCCTGAAATATGTTAAGGATGGAGTCATCGCGGGCTCAAAGATTAAGTCCAAGATCCAGCTTTTTACCGACACTAGCGTCGAAACATGGCCAGAAATGTAGGCCTTGGTCAAAGTCATGTACATTCAATAACAAGCCGGAGATCCTTTGGCCATTAATATTAGAAACTTTAGGATCCTTAAAGCAGCTTACTTCCCATGCTCACTGTAGTCACCGGAGCTTATTCTCACACTCTCAGCTCTTTACAACCCATCTGTTTGGGGTGTTATGCTCGCACCGCCGGAGCCAACAGGGTACCCCATGCCTTTAGTATCTCTCGACCCTGATACCTTCCAGAGGAGCTTGGGAATCCCACAATTCACCAAGCTAACTATGGTCACCCAATCTGATGCCTTGGCCCAATTCAAGCAGTTGGAGGAGGCAGCCCGCATATATATGAACAATAATTGGCTCAAAGTCCCGAAGAGGGACCCCAAAAGAATGAAGCTAGAGATCCCTAGCTCCGAATTCAAAGAGAGCATCCAGATGGGGATAATAGCACTATGTCGGGTCTTCAAGCAACAGCATGCCCAAGAATTATCTGGGTCGATGTACTACTTCTTGCTTGACATAAGTACAGCCGGGGATTTTTTCAACTGGGCGGCCATAATTTTAAATCATGTCGACTCCCAGTTCCTCCAACTAGCCAAGAAGAAAAAATTTTACATGACTTCTTATGTTTTCTAGGCCCTGGCACAACAAAGGTCCCACACCCATGGGCTACTCACAGACGACATACTCAGGCTTGGCTTGGATCAGAAGGCCCCTTGGGACTACTTCCCACAGATTCAATGGGAGGCCAGTTTCCCTAGTTTATGCAGAGTAAACGACACGTTTGTTTACTACCACCTGCTCACACCCACTCGGGATGCAGGATACCGCCTGTCCACAGAGGTGATTAATTTATTTTGGAGTTACAGATGCTATTATATACAATACCAGCAGCATACTTATATAAGGGTGGTCGGCTTCTCTGGGAAACCCTACTTGTTACCTAAGCACTGCGGGGACAAGATAGTCCTCCTGGAATTTTGCAGGTAGATAATGGAGTTGCATGCCTTCTATGCCCTGAAGAAGGTAACTAATATTCCATTCCCAATCACTTGTGGGAATTATTCATGTAGTTTGACGACCGCCGAAGAAGCAAATAATGAGCTAAAAAGCTATAACTTGGCAGAATTCTACCTGGCACGGAAGCATTTCGATCCGCACGGAAAGATTGCAATGGCACTTCCCCGAGATTTAGAGCCCCATCAATACCATATGGAGGACTTTTGGGAAGACTGCTAGGATGATGTGAAGGTCTGGAGCTGGCACTATGTTAGGATGACCATGGGCATGATGGAAATATTGAAGCTCCAGAGATTCCCCGAGGACTTCTCAGATGCCTCCACGATCAATCCCTAGTACAAAGCAAAGGGGATTGATAAATTGGCTCTCCCACTAGTAAACTAGGATACCCAGGAAGGGTCCACCATTGAGGACTTCACCCATGAGGTGGTCGAGCGCAACCACACTTACTTCAAGAAGGTGTGCCCCGGGAGTGTCTGCAAAGCAACCCAGCTAGTACCAAAAGAAACCCCGGGGGCCGGGACTTCTTCATAGAGAGTGGATAAAGGAAAAGGGATAGATACAACTCCTCCTGTGTAATAAGTTCCTATTAAAGAACAAATAAGGCAATCGTTAGTAGCCTCCCAGCAAATGAGGGAGAACCTAATCACACGGCTGGCTACCCCGGTGCTCATGGTCGGACCTGTTCATCCTCCATCCTCCCCTTCACTAGCAGCCTTAATGGTTAAGGTAATAGGGGTGGATCCGGTAGAGCAAGCAGTAGTAAGGGATGCGGGTCCACCCTTGATTACCTAGAGAAGGAGGAGGCTTGACCCTAAGCCTAAGAAAGAGCCAGAGTTGGGGATGCCCCAGGCTCCACAAGTTGAAATCCTTTCTTCTGACTCCTTGAAGCCAGAGAAGGAAGCAGAACCTGTAGATGTCCCAAACAACCCTCCTCCACAAGATGAGTTTGATGATGTGTTTGCGACCGATGAGTTTGATAACTTACAGGGTGACATCGAGAAGACGGCAGAAGTCCCAGTAGAAAAGGAAGCTGAGGAACAAATAACTACGCAGGAGCAGGAGCAAATGGAAGAAGAAAAGGAAACAAAGCAGGAAATTGCCTCCAAAGCTCCAGAGATGCAAGATACGGGGGTGGACCAGCAAAAATAGAGTGAACAAGCGGCACCTGCTGAGGGAACCGGACCTACAGGAGCAATCATAACCTCAGCCGCCATGTTCCAAGCGCCACTCCCCGGAGCAACCTTTGGGTAGGTAATAACTATGGCACAAACACTAAATCTTGGCCCGGTACCTCCCCTATTTCCAAAAGATGTATTAGAAGAAGAAGAGATCCCGGCGACTGAAGCCAAAGAACAAGAGTGAGAGGAGGAAACCCCCAGGATAGCTGATGAAGGTCCAGACAAAACTAAAGATGCAAGGGACAAGGTTGAAGAAACAAACATCACCATGGGGAATGCTCCTAATAAAGCCTAAGATAAAGAAAAAGAGGTGGGTGAGACCCACACCACTGAGGATTAACAGCAACAAGGCACTGGGGAAGAAACAAAAGAATAGACTTTGGTGAACAAGCCACCCCTACCACCTCAGTGGCTGGTAGAGAGAAAGAAGAGGAAGGTCCCGTCCACCCCGAGGGCTCACCTCTCTCTATTTGAGATGATGGCCCAGGTCCAAGAACCACCAAAGGCCAAGAAACCCTGAATAGTTCATACTCTTCAAACTGGGCCAGGAGGAGAAATAGTTGCCGTTGTGGAAACACCTCCCCCAAAAACTGATGCGACGATGGCAGAGTTTGAAGATTATGATATCACAGAGATATCACTGGGAAAGAGAGGTAAACAGGGCAAAGTTAACCTATTGAAAGAAGCGGCCAGAGCGATGGAGGCCAGATATGAAAAGGAGGCCCAAAGGCTCAAAGAAAAAAAGGAAAAGATAGAAAACCTCATGGGGTTGCTTACTAATTTGGCCTGACCTATTAGTGTCATTCCTCTAGAGGCCTCCACGTTCAATGCGCCGTTACCACAGAGTGACATTGACTCCCTGCGAGCAATGAAAAAGAAGGCCCAAGCGGTCGATGAGCAGTTTTCTCTACAAATAGGAAACACCCGACGTTTCCTAGTGTCCACCCTCCTAGATTTATATGTGGCATGACATGTTCTGCATCAGGTAGAGACCATTCTTAATAAATGGGAGGATGACATGGAAAACTACGAAGCTTGGAAGGTAGAACTGGAAGAGCTCCTCAACCTCGAGGAAGAGATGGTCTCTGAATCTGAGATTCTGGGAGAAGAATCATTTGACTTTGTGAGGACCCAACACTCTAGACTTGACCTCACATTGGAGGTACTCAAGAAACTAGTAGGGGCTCTACATGATAAAGTCAACACAGTGCAATATTCTTCAAATATGTACAAGGAATTTGTAGTAAAGGTCTCCAGAGCTGACCCATTCAACACCGATACGTGCACTCAGGAGGAATACGTTCTGGGAAAATTTGATGAATTGATGGAATCTAAATACCAATCCCTAGAGGGATTGGATGGGACCCAAATGATAGGGCTAACTTGCATGATCCTTAGTGGTCATGATGCGGCAGAAATGGCTGATGAGTTCAAAGATAATGTTCCAGAGCTTGGAGAACAAATTGAGGCAGCTAAGTACCGGCGGTCCTGCCTTAGAGAAATTGATGAGGATGGAATCTCTCACCTTCTCCAAACATTCAATGACAACAAGAAACAATAACGTTTCTCCAAAGGCTGGAGAAAACCCAAACATTTTGTATTCTTTATTCTTTCAGAACGTAAGTTCCCAGATCCCAGAGTCCCGGATCCCAAATTTTGTATTCTTTCAAGTGATCCGTGTCCCGGTCCCCAAGGCTGACTGGTCACTTTTAGAAGCAGTTAATAAAGGCTATCAGAAGGTAGTTGGCTACATCAAGGAACATCAGATTAACAGTAGGTTTTTTGATAGATGGTCTTCTCGAGGTGCCGCTTTAGAGGTACACCTGGCACATTGGAGACAGGGTGCCGCATTTCCCATTTATGAGGCATGTAGCCTCGATCCCTGGGGATCTGATTTCTTCCTTCTCTCTCTTGGCTCTCTTCTCGAGGCTGATTCTTTCACTCTACCTTCTTGTCTTATTCTTCTGACATGTCAGACCTATTCTGTCTCAAGGTCTTTTGTAGGGTGGCGCAGGTAGTACCGGCACCTGGATATTGTATTTTATTGTAACGTGATGTAAAATAGGGTTAGGGTTAGTATTAGATGAGGATGTGTATAAATAGTAAGTTCGGCCCATTTCCAAGGGTCAGCAAAATTCATGATTTTTCTATCCATAGTAATAGAAAAGTGATTTTTTCATTTTAGTTGCAGAGCTCAATGCTCCATTATTCTACTTTCCAATAGTTAGACGCTCCCCTAGAGCCACCATTGTATCGTGTACCAGTGCTTGCTAGAAGAAATATTAATGAAGAAGGGAGAATTCTTTGTAATGATGTTATTGGAATTCAAGCTTTTGAGTTAATGGTATTTTATGTTTCATGTTCCTTATGTCTTCTACTCTGATATTTTAAGTAGCTTAACGACCTCTTTTATCTTGCTACTGATAAAATACTAACTGATGGTTGTGTTTTTCTTTGGTATTTAGTGTTTTATATCAAAGAATTATAGATGTTTTGAACGTTTAAACATAAATATAGATAGATGAAGTACTTCTAACCCTGCAGGATCTTTTCAGTTTATTTGCTAAGTGCATAATGCTTGGAGAAACCTCACCTTCCTAAATCTCTGGAGAGAATGAGTTGAAGAAACTAGCTATCCCCCTCAAAAATAGTCACTTCTCCCAACTGAGCCCTGCACCATCATGACCCGACACCCAGGTGCTTGGAGGCCCGAGGAATCTAACTTCCCTGGATAGCCTTTGTAGGCAGAGTTGGCCGGTACCCCCGGTATTGGGTGACAACTTATGACTGTTGGTAGACCCGATCAGCAGAACCCCGTCAACAGGATGTTAAGGTAACAACTCTCATACCCAAAGCAAACAATGATAATAGAAAGGGTCATACATAGACATCGAAACCCCAAAGAACATTCACTCCTTTGGGAGAACCTCTTAAGACTGTTCTAAAAACACTATTGGATAACAAAGTTCTAACTATCCCTGATTCCAAACCGTGGGAACCAATGATCAAACCCAGGTGGTGGGATGATAACTCCTATTGTGTCTTCCACAAAAACAAGGGACACAAGACTAATAATTGTCTCAAGCTTAAACATGTTATCCAAGACCTCATTGAAGGAGGTAAGATAAAAGTAGATGGACACACTACCAATGAGAATCATACAACATTCAACAAACCCTTTCCTAATTATGATCAAGGAGAAACATCTAAAGGGAAGAGTAATGAGGTAAACTACACCTATTCCAAGAATGACAATGTGATCAATATGCTTGACATTAAAACCGAATCCATCAATGTGGTCAGAATTAAAGGTGTCTCATTCCACTCAAATATTGTAACACGAATCCAAGCACAGGTTACAATCAAAGGACCTCCAAAATCGACATCAACATCCAAGGTTCCTATTGTAACTATTCCTAAACCCGCATCAAAACATGTGGTTACTAATCTTGGAGAAAAATATGACTTGATAAACCAATTGCAATGAACCTCTGCCAAAATTTCCATTTTTGAGTTTCTCAAAATATCCACCGTACATAGGGAAGTCCTAGAACAAGCTCTACATGCTACTAACATCACAAAGGATATCGATATAGAAAAATTCCAAGCGATGGTCAATCACATCTCAGCACCACACTACCTCTCCTTTTGTGAAGAGGATGACAAATCATTGACACATCCACATAATCAACCCCTCGATATTGAAGTCCTTATTCATAAATATCATGTTAGACGTGTGTTGATAGATGGAGGCGTAGGATTGAATATTTGTACACTGGATCTAATCAAGAGAATAGGTCTCTTAGAACAAATAATTGACTCTAGGAGAAAGATAACCATCAAAGCTTATGATGAGGAAGAAAGATCCTCCAGAGGCCTTATTGTTCTACCTATCAAAGTCAGAGTGATTGATAGGAATGTCATATGTCAAATTATGGATCTTATACTAGCCTACAATATCCTACTAAGGAGACCATGGATTCATGAGATGCAAGCTATACCGTCCACTTACCACCAATGCATAAAATTCTCACATAATGGGGTGGAAGTGATGATTCTTGTAGATGCTAACTACACTTGCAACAATATCAAAGTAGGTAGCATGATCCCACACAACAAAGAGGCTATGGATGTAGTTACTCCTGAAACTACCAAGGACATGGTTATGAAGAGTTTTAGCAAAACTTTGAAACTTGAAGAAACAGGTATGGAAGAGTACAAGTTGGACCTGACTCCCTCATTGACCGAACTTTCAGTGTCACCAGGATCCTATGGAAAACCTTCATCAATATTCACACCTACAGCATCAAAGGAGATAGAAGTACATAAAGCAACTGGCATGGTAAAAGCATCCACATCTTCTTCAGATAACACAGAAGTACAGGCAGTCTTGGACTGGCTATACAAAGGAGAACCGGTGGAAGCTGAAATCAAACATGTAAAGATATCCCCAGAACAGTATGGAAAGGGATATGATTTCCTCACACAAATGGGTTACAATGGAAAAGGACCTCTAAATGACATAGGATGAGGGCTTATTGAACCTATACCCATCGAGTTCCAGAATACCAGAGATATAACAGGACTGGGTTTTAATACTAAAACTAATAAACCCGCTTTAAAAGAGAATCCACACTCAGATAAAGGGAGTGATTAAATAGATGAACTAGAGAAATGGTCCTATGAAAGATTGTTACATGGTGGCACATAGGACCCCAACTATCAAGGAGAATGCTATGTACCCAGGTTTGAGGTACCACAAGATCTTCACACTCCTTTGCTAGCACAACCTCCCATTCAAGAGGTAGGAGACACTATAGCAACAATTACTCAAGAGACACCCCGACAACAGGATTTACATCCTAACTAGGGGCAATTGGTCACAATTTCACATGTCCTAGATGTACCACACTTTGATCTACATGCAGATAAATGGGTACATCAGATACTTATTCTTGAATACCTAAATAGATCTGATGATGATGTCACAGACTCTCATGACTATGAATGGGAAGAGCTATATGTTGCCACTAAGGATATTGGAATAGATACAATTCACATGTTTGTGGCTCCCTCAGCTCCTATTAAATGATCTGGAACTCCTCCCAATGATACTGATCCTCCTAAATCAGAAGAAGAGTTCCTTCCCCCGATCATTGATGGAGACACTGGTGAATACATAAGTCTAGAAGAATTTCATAGGCTACAAGCAAGAAGCCTCCTTTTATGGAGAGATGATGATGAGATTTCTACTGATGAGTCACTAGATTTTGGTCCGCATATGACTAAAAATGACCCTTTTTACAATGATCTCACTCTTATTGATCTAAATATTGAAGAAATTAACTTAACACATTGTGTCATGTTGGTTAATAGTCTTGATGCTAACACGATGTTGTCCTTCCCAGAATTTGACTCCCTAACATTGGTACTTCTCGAACCTAATTGGTTGGACTGAAACAGATCCTACTCCTATCCTCAACTTTTCTAATGACCACACCCTATATTTTTATCTCAATGCTTGCAAACCTTACCCTTCTTCCACCAATGCAAGGACCGAGAACATGTCACAGGAGGATATCAGATTTCTTAGTCAAAAACTAAAAAATAAAAAGAAAAAGTAGACTGATGGTGAAATCCACTATGTGGCAGTATCAGATCCCAAAATAGTAAAGAAAAAAGACGTATCCAATGGTGAAAACCTCTCTGAAGTGCCAAAGCATGAGACTCTTGATATCCTCCCTGAACACTTTCAGGAATGATCTTCGGTACTGATTGAACCAAAACAACCAGTAAATTTGGGCACTGGTGAAAATCCTCAAATAGTCCACCTTGCACAATCTTTGTCAAAAGAGGAGAAGACACAGTTCATAGAGTTCCTAAAGGAGAAGAAGATTAAATTTGTCTAGTCTTATACAGATATGTCAGGGCTAGATCACAATCTAATCATGCACCACTTATCTATATCTCCCGGGATCAAACCCGTGAAACAAAAACTTAGAAAGATGCATCCTCATGTTGCATTATTAGTAAAGGTAGAGCTAGAGAAACTGTTGAAGGCTAGTTTTATCTGAGTCATTGCCTATGTAGGATGGATCTCGAATGCGGTCCCCGTGTCTAAATCTGATAAATCTATCAGGATCTGTATGGACTTCAGAGACTTGAACAAAGCATGTCTGAAAGATGAATTCCCTCTACCTAACATGGACATGATCGTAGATCTTACAGCTGGCTTCCAAATGTATTCTTTAATGGATGGATTCTCAGGCTATAATCTAATCAAGATTGCCCATGAGGATCAAGAGAAAACTGCATTTACATGCGCATGGGGCACCTTTTGCTGGAATATCATGCCTTTCAGGTTAAAGAATGCTGGCACAACATATCAAAGAGCCACGAAAACAATATTCCATGACATGATGCACAAGAACATGGAGGACTACGTAGATGACACATTGGCTAAATCCAAAGAAAGAGGTACTCACATTGCTGACCTAATAAAAATATTAGATCAAATGGAGTAGTTTCAACTCAGGCTCAACCCAAAGAAATGTGCCTTTGGGGTCCAATCAGGAAAGCTCCTAGGATTCATTATTTTAGCAAAAGAATTGAGGTGGACCCCGCTAAAGTTAAGGCTATACTAGAGATGGCTCCTCCACGTAATATCATTCAAATGATGACGCTACAACAAAGACTACATTCCATCAAGAGATTCATGTCCCAACTTGCAGATAGGGCCCAATCCTTTAGTAATTTATTACATAAAGGGGTTACCTTCAAATGGGATGAACACTGCGAAGCAAACTTTAAGAAATTGAAAGGATACTTGGCTACTCCTCCTATTATTATGGTGCCTATTCATGGAAAGCCCCTACTCCTATATATTTCAGCTACAGCTACATCCCTAGGAGTATTTCTAGCACAAGAGGATGAAACCAAGAAATAAAGAGCTATCTACTACATTAGTAGAACACTAGTCACTTATGAGCTCAATTATAGAATTATCAAAAAAGCATGCTTAGCATTTGCCTTCACATCACAAAAATTAAGGCACTACATGCTTTCTCATACAGTGAAACTAATTAGTAAGATTGATCCTCTAAAGTATCTTTTGAGTAGAATGGCGTTAACAGGACGTTTGGCAAAATGGGTCCTAATTCTAAGTGAGTTTGACATTGAATATGTAGAACAGGGAGATATCAAAGGATAGGTCCTTGCAGACCAATTAGTTGAGTCACCACTCTAGGATGATGAACCTTTACTCATTGAATTCCCTGATGAAACAATCATGCATCTCACTGAATATCCATGGAAGATGTACTTTGACGGGTCATTCACTCAACAAGGCTCTAGAGCAGGGGTCCTATTCATAACTCCTCAAGGTTACAAGATTCCCAAGTCATACAAATTTATGTTTCCATGCACCAACAATATCTCATAATATGAAGCCTTGGTAAACAGTCATAAGCTAGCTATGGAATGGAAGATCATAGAGTTACATGTGTATGGTGACTCCCAACTAAGTATCAATCAGGTCAATGGAGAATATCAAACAAAGGATGAAAATTTGATGCCCTACAAGCAACTAGTTGATGACCTGAAGAAATACTTTGTCTTTGTCACCTTCTAACAGATACCAAGATCGGAGAACAAAGCTGCAAACGCTATGGCTACCTTGGCATCCATGTTACAACTAGAAGAACATCAATTCCTCTATGACTTCTTGGTGGAAGAAATATCCTATCCTGCATTTGATACCCCTAAATACCAGGTAATATGTGCTTTGAATACCCCAGACCAATCTCGGTAGGCCAATATCATTGCTTACCTTTCTAACCAAACTATCCCTACCAATTTATCCATAAATGAGAAAAGATCCCTGATTAGGACAGCATCGCATTATGTCCTCATAACTAACAACCTATATCAATGCGGTCTCAATAGTACACTTCTTAGGTGTTTAGAACTTGAAGAGTCCAATCTAGCATTAAAGGAGGTCCATGAAGGTGTATGTGGATCACACTCAAATGACTTTTCATTAGCGAAGAAACTACTCAGAGTAGGCTATTATTGGCCTACCATGGACAGAGATGTTATTTAGTTTTCAAAAGCATGTCTTAAATGCCAGACACATGGAAATCGCATCCATGCTCCTACCAGAGAACTTATACCTTTCATAACACATTGGTCATTTTAGCAATGGGCCTTTGACTTGGTTGGACAAATATATCCCAACTCTTCAAATGGACACAAGTTCATCATTACGGCCACTGATTATTTCACAAAGTGGGTCGAGGTCGTGCCGCTAATCAAAGCCATAGGAAAATAGGTGGCTATGTTCATTCTGAACTAGATTATTTGTAGATATGGGATACCCTCTTCAATTGTAACAGACAATGAGGGCCAATTTAAAAATCAAGACAATGATGACCTTTGTGTACAGTTCCATATCACTCAACATTGCTCCTCAATCTATTATCCTCAAGGTAACAGATAGGCTAAGGCATCAAACAAAAATATTCTCAAGATCCTACACCAAACTGTGAGCAATTCTGGCAAATACTGGCATCTACAGCTAAATCTGACACTATGGGCCTATAGAACAAGCATAAGAACACCAACTAGAGCCATGCCATTTTCTCTAGTCTATGGCATTGAAGCAGTACTACCTATTGAGGTTGAGATCCCATCTTTTTGGATATCTTTACAAGGACTAGTTACTGATGAGCAGTACTGCATAGATAGGGTGAATTCTCTGAACCTAATAGATGAGCATAGACAACAAGCATTTGATCACCTCAAAGTGTATCAAGCATGTATCTCTAAAGGTTATAGTAAGAAGGTCAAACCACACAAATTTTAAGTATAGGATCTCATCCTAAAGGAGAATCCTAAGAACCAGCCTAACAGAGAGCAAAAAAGAAAATTAAAATCCAACTAGCTGGGACCTTATGTTATCACTGCCACTTTTTTGACTAGAGCCTATCAACTGGCGACACCTGAAGGAGACATTCTTCCAGATCCTATCAACACTCTACATTTGAAGTGGTTCTACGCTCGATGTTTGGCTAGCAGAGCCTGTACAGCAAAAAGGTCTCACAAAATACCAAAAACATTCAAAAAATTGATCCTAAAGAAATCCAAAAATAGTGGAAAAGGGTCTTATAAAAAGGGTATCCTTGGTGAAAACCTAGAAAATAGGTGCCTTGATACTACAAAAACATTCAAAAAAAGAAAAAATTGCAAAACAAAAATTGAAAAAAAAGAAAAGTGCCTTGATGAGCACCTGGTAAAATAGGCATCTTGGTAGCAAAAAGAAAGAAAAGATCTTTCCAAGTGATGAAAACCTAGCAATCATGTGTCACTTGTGTTCTTTGCTCCATCTATCAAAGCACTACTGATACTAAGCCATCATAATTCTTCTTGTGCTCAAACGCTGAATTTATTTCCTAAATGGCTATCTTATCGTTGCTTTGGATTTGTCTACATCTATGTCATAGGAATAAGTCATTCTGCACTGGGGGCATCTTTGTTAGTATGGTAGGTTGTGGTTGCTAAGTTTCTCTCAGATGGTTTGCCTCACAAACACAATTTTTCTTGATACATGCAAAACAATGTCACTTTCCAAAAACAAGGGTGTCTTTTCAAACATCACATATCCAGACGTGACATTTACATTAACAGAGTTCCTACAAGGCTATATTGGATCGCAAACATGAACAGATTATCCTATCAATGCACGAACATGGAACACCATATTGCTTGTATTCCAATTTTCTAATTGATGAATCTCTATTGTGTTTGACATATGAATGAAAAAGTACTACCTAAACACACAGTTTGTTATTGGTTTGATTATGATTCTTTTATGTCCTTATGATGTTTTCAACTAGGGGCATCTAAGTAATTATAAAATTTTATTTGATTGATTCTCAATTGATAATTTATTATGTCTTCTTAGTTACTCAATGACGTCTATGCAAACACAAAGAGTCACAAGGATAGGGGACATAATATTTTCTTGATTTTCTGTGTATGGTGATTGTTCCAAATGATCCTATAAATTTCACCTAACTTGGATTTTTATGGTAAGAGCTTCTACTATGGGTGGATAGCCGCATATATCTCGATCTTCGTTATGTGTAAACTAAGGAGAGGTTGAAACAATTTCCTTGTCTATTTTCTGATCCAGATTCTCACTAAGGTATACGAATCATAATGTACCCAAGGATATGAATTTTCAAGGTCATTGCGGGTCCAATATCTTGCCTTAATCAGAATCTGGTATATTAAAAGGAAGGTGACTATTTGTTATCATGGCTTCTATGCCTTGATGCCTAAGTCTATTTCTGACATTGCAATCAAACATAGTATTTATACTTTCATAATATCAGTGGGTATTAGTGATGGTTGTACTATCAGGTGGCATCCATTCCAAAAGTGCCCCATGATGATAAAAAATCTATATATTTGCATACCAGTGACAAAAGTCCTAAGAGTCCACATATAGTTGCATTTAGAGATTGCATGATACATTTATAAAGGCAGTAAATGCATAAAGACTTTTTGTGCTTAAAAATGCTTTATATCTTCTTCTAAAAACCAAGTTAAATTACATCATCCTGTATAGTCAGAAAATGGAAGCACTTCCATTTTAGACTTGTTTAGCCTTTTGATTAAGTGGTTTGGGGTCATGACAAGCGCCTTGACTGGGTTCCTGATCTTGACATGGCTTCCCCCCTGTTCTGCCTTTCTGTCCACCATTTTCTGACCTGATTTCTGCATTCTGGGATACAGATTTGTGTTTCTAGGATTTAGGGATAGGGTCAACCTCCTAGGACAGGGTCAACCTCGGCCTTGACCTAGGAAACGGTCTACCTCAACCCTGTCCTAGCGTCCAAATCCTGGAAACTTTCAGTTTTCGGATGTCGGTCTTTGCAAAAAGTTGTTTCCCGCTTCTGGGTCGGCTGTTTCAGGTTCCGAAGCATCGATTCCTAAATTATATTTAATATAGGTCCTCTCCTAGGGTTAAAGGCTTAAATGGTGATTTAATTATCCTATGTAGGCCTCCTTAGAGTATTGTGCCCTAGTTTCATATAAAAAGGAGCTTTCTCCTCTCATTTTCTCTAAGCATCATTACGCAATTGAGAAGGATTTTCAAGTGCAATTCAAGCAAGCTAAGGAGAAATATTTCAAGCAAGCATCCATCCATTCTCAAGAATTCAAGCATCCATTTTCATGAAGGAGATCCATTGGAGGCCATTGAAGGATTCAAGCTACATAGTGCCCTTTTGGTGATCTCTCCATCCACCTTCTTCCAAGCCTCTTCCAAATTCAAGAACCCATTCAAGACTTGGTGTTTGAGATCTACAAGCGATTGATTGAAGACAACCTACATGATACATTGTACATTCTAGATCCATTTGATGCATACATACTTGTGGATTCACATATTTGAATCCGCCACAAGGGCTTCCATATAAGCAAGGTGAATTTATGTGTTTACTTTGTTTATCTCTGCAATTTCAATTACATATATTAAGGTTAATTCCAAAACCAGGGTTTGACCAAGGCAAACC
>MU224190.1:2861081-2873127 GCA_018584345.1 Thuja plicata | reverse complement strand
CCCTTTTGGTGATCTCTCCATCCACCTTCTTCCAAGCCTCTTCCAAATTCAAGAACCCATTCAAGACATGGTGTTGGAGATCTACAAGCGATTGATTGAAGACATCCTACATGATACATTCTACATTATAGATCCATTTGATGCATTCATACTTGTGGATTCACGGATTTGAATCCACCACAAGGGCTTCCATATAAGCAAGGTGAATTTATGTGTTTACTTTGTTTATCTCTGCAATTTCAATTACATATATTAAGGTTAATTCCAAAACTGGGGTTTGACCAATGCAAACCCCTTTCCCCCAACAAACAAACATTTTTCTTTCAAGTACAGGTTTGGGACTATAGATCCATGGCTAGATCTGGATACCATTTTTGGATTTCTTTTGGACTGTGTAAACAGGGACACTTTCAGAGTTGAGCAGATCGAGTTGGCAAAAGTGGTACAGGGTCGACCTTTTTCATAAGACGACATCAAAATGGAAAAAGATTTCTGGGTTTTATTCGTCTTTGTGTTCCAGTTTGGTATCAACTGTCAGCATCTCCATAAATAGTCTACAGATCTCAGAAAATAGAAATATTTGATCTGCCATTTTGTAAGGTGGGTACTTCATCTCATCCATTTCAATTCCTAGAACTATCATATACATTCCTTTCTAAAATGAGAATTTAAGATCTTTCCTCTTTTCTCTCATTTCCAAATGATTGATTTATGTGTGCATTGATCCTTTTTGGGTTGATCAATTTGGATCTTTCATTTGTGCATTTGAGGTTGAAAGGAACATCTTATCTTCCCCACACATCACACAAACATCTACATTTTCAAATGTAACCTCTATTTTATATGTTACACATCCATATTACTGATATATCTATCATTGTACATCCATAGCATACATTTTTCATTCATGAAAAGAAGAAATAGGAAAATACAAAAATAAAGCATCCATGTATTGCATTTTTACTTTTTCATCCTAAAGTGCATCCATACATCTATATTGCATGAAAGGAAAAATAAAAGAACCATACATTTGCATTTTCACATATGTATCATTTAAAAACATATTTATATCAGTAATCAAATCAAATCAAATCTAACTCATCCTGAGACCAAGATATCATCACATGTGCAAAGTACATATACCACATCTATCAAAGAAAAGAGAACTCATGAAACATGTCAGAGTCAAGAAGCTGGATCAGATATATATATCACAACATGGTACAAATCAAAATATAGAACAATATGCATAAAGAGTATTAGAGTATCAGTGAGGAAAAATGAATCAGATATACAGGTATGAATGTCATATACAAAAAGAGGGGATCTCAGTAGGGTCCAGTTATACAAATATAATCTCCAGATACACATAAAAATGGCACAAAATATCAACTTTGTCCCGCCCCCTCTCCTTGATCAGGAGGAGGAGGAGGAGGTGGTACAAAAGGCGCTATTGGAGGTGGCATGGCCCCCTCTGACTGCTGAGCCAATCGTGAAAAGGAAGGTGCTCTCTGGCCCTCTGGTACTGCTGCATGATATAGGGCATAATAATAATTGGCCCTCTGCCCCTGATGAACCACTGTTCAGGCATGTGCATCTCTCTCAACTCTGAGCATCTCACCCTGCCTATCCCTCTCTACTCTCAGTCTCTCCAATTGTATATCCTTGTCCACCAGTAAGGCATCTATAGTAGTAACTCGGGCCTCCAACACTATAATCCTGGCTCGGAGCTGCTCCCTCTCCTACTCACATCTAGATAGAGGATCTTTGTCTCTACCTATATCCTGCTCCTGGGACCTGTCCTATCCTATGTCTGGTGGTCTATCTTGTGACCCGTGCCACCTCTATCACTACTTCTCTCCTGTAAGAAATGGACCAGTATCTCTCCTAGGAGACACAAATTTGAATCTCTGGTGCTTACCCTACCCACTACCACTGGCTCCACCTATATCGACAACCTCACCACCACCACCCCTATCATCTCCATCAGGACCATCATTAGGAGGAGGATGCCTACCATCTCTACCATCCCTACCACCATCATGACCTCCATGTCTGCCAGGGCCCTATCTCTCTGTGCCCCTCCCCTACCTCTGGCAGGTCGATCATCAGGATCATAGTCTAAGGGCTCCTCTATGTGAGGAATGATCTCCTCAGGAACAGTGAACTGATGAAAGGGGTACTAAAGCATCTTAGCAGCATCCATTAGACACACTTGCATTAGCTACCTCAGGATAGAGATCCCATTCTACCCTGACCATATCCCAAATCTCCTGGTGAGCTATCTCATACTGTAACTGCACACCCATAATGGTGTCTCATCTCTGGTCTGGGCATATACAGTAATATCCTCCATCCTACCCTACTGACAACCATACTATCTCAACACTTTGGAGATCATGAATCACTCCATAACATATCTGGTCCTGCCTATAAGATATCAACTCTGACATAAGTAAGGAACCTACCGTGCATCTGAGGTCCACACCTCACAATCTAAATATGGCCTCCAAATGACCTCAGTCATATCATTGAACAAACGGCGCCAATACTCAACCTTGCCCAGATGGGGCTGCTGAAGAAGACTTGCATACATATAAACATAGGTTTGTTCGGGTGCCCTATGTCTATCTACAATCAGACGTGTCACAAGGATGTGCTCTCAGGCTCAGATCTAGAGAATAAGGATCCCAACAGTCATACTTTGTGTATAGTGGTATACTATCTCATGAAGCTCTCTATACATGTGGGCTAAGATACAGTTACCCCATGCAAATATCCATCGGTGGGTAACCATCTTCTCTATCATATCTACCCAGCCGACCATAAATCCATGCTGACCCCTATCTATCATGAGGATGCCACCTACCAGACCTGCTAAATAAATAGATAAATGATTATAATGATCCGCCATGTAGTCCCAAGATAGATATCTCTGGTCAATGGTGTCATCCTGGAAATACCTATGCACAGTACCAATCGCCACGGCCGTCGTCAACTCGAATTGCACCTCATGCCCGATCATAGGCACCTGGAGTATCTGCCAGACATCCTCAAGAGTCACTGTGATCTCCCTAGTCGGAAAATGAAAGGTTTTATGCTCTAAGTGCCATCTCTCAGCAAGAGCAGTCAACAACCCATGGTTTACCCCAATCTTGGGTAAACCTATCAAAGAGCGTAATCTGCATTGGATCATGGTGGTCTGCTCATCATCTGAAAGTCGTCAAGACAATGCCAGCACACGACCAGGGTAAGTGCCGCGAAATGCAACTACCTCAAACTGGGTCTATTTTGGATAAAAATGGAAAAACATCAGTATCTTATCTACAACAAAGGGGTAGGCTCCTAATCAGCTAAATAATTCCAAGTTTGCGGGACGCAAATGGGTCAAAAAGATTAAAATTCTAATTATCCTAACCAGATGCAATTTTGAAACTAAAGGGTGTGATCTATTTTACCAGATATGATCCTAGAAATACAAGATGCGATGGAGTTTATAGGATGCGATCCTAAATACGGGGTACGAGCCTAAGCAGATAGGGTATGACACACTGATGAATTTTAACTAAAAACACACGCAGGAATCTGGAAAAATTGGATGCAATCTGATAAATACCAAATGCAACATGGGATTTGCAGGTTGCGATCTGGAATCTCAGATGTGATTCAAAATTCAAGGGGCTATAAAAGCTACAAAAATGCATAAATTTGAAATTTACAAAATTCACAAGGTAGTTTTTTTAGCACTTACCGGTGGTGGGTATTCGGCTGGGCATTGATGTCACTGGCTCATCTTGAAATGATGCTTCCTCATAGGGACTACCATCTTCTCTGCAGAGCTCTCTGAATTACTATGGATGAAAGTGAAAATGAATAGTGAAATGGTAATTTTTTAGGCTTATATTGGTCTTTTGAGCCATTTAGGAGCTCCGAAACTCCTCCCAGACAACTACAACTACATTTATGTTCCCTTTCTGATCAATTAAGAACCAAATCAAAGGTGCATAAGATGTTTTCAGCAGCCCAGTACCATTCTTACGACAGTTTCAAAAACTGCAGATTTGCTTCATTTCTTCCCAGAATCTGTCCAACTGCATATTTTATCATAAATCTTGGTCTAACATCATTTTATCAAACTTATCACTCATATTTTCATGTAATTAACTTGGTACTCATGTGTTTTATTTTTAAACACACCTTCTTTTCTCTTTCTTCTACTCCATTTGTTCTTTCCCTAACCGCTTCATGCAAGTGATACATTCTTTCAATCAAGGGATTTTATTCCTTTTCCTTTGATTTCATTCCCGAGGGGGCATGATCACACTATCATCAATTAAATTTTTGCTCGAAACAGCATTAAAAATAACTTCATTATCAAATAAACTAGGGGCATAACAGTTTCCTTGACTAAAGTCAGGACTATTGGATAGAAATCTTTGGTTCTCATAAGCTAGATATCTTGTGTTTCCTCATTTTAAAATATTTTTATTAAGCTCTTGACAGCTTCATACTGACTTTTTGGACAACAACCAAGTTCAAAATCAGTATTATCAATCTTTGGATGACAACCAAGTTCAGAATTGGTATCTTTAAAAACTTTTATTGATCTTTGGATGACAACCAAGTTCAAAATCATTTCTATCAGTTTAGTTTGATCAAGTGCAAGACTGATCTCATCAACATTTTGTTCAACAACCAAGAACGGAATTCTCAATCTTTTTGAAGTCAAAATCAAAAACTTTCTTTGAATTAATGCGCTACTCACACATCAATTTAAAGATGGGAAAATGTAACCACCTGAATTTGGTATGTTCCAACTATGGACCCTATTTTCCCTAAGTGTGATCATACCCCCAATTATGTCCAAAGGACCCTGTTACTACTTGGCATAAATCTTTAATCAATTTAATGTCCTAGGTGATTTTTATCACTGAATAATATTAACTATTATAGCCATATGATTTAAATCAATTCAAAACCAATTAAATCAAATCAAATACAAACATGGCTATAGTATTTAATTATAAAGGAATTAAACAAATCCCTAAATCAATTACACACTTGCAAAATAACCCATTCCCCTAGCCTATTTAATCTAATTAAAATGGCTATAGTCTCCTTGATTATTAAAAAGTAATTTAATTGTTTAAATAATTAATTCCTATATTTTAAATGAATTAAATAAGTTTAATTCATTTAATTAATATTTCCTTAAACCCCAACCTAACCTATCTCAACCACTTCTACCCTGGGTTCTAACCCATCTCAACCCATTCCACCTTTGCTAATCTAATCCTAATCCTAAATTCTACCCTAACCCACCTCCTAATGTTGTCACATTCCATTAGGGAATGATTAACAACTCAACCCACTTAAGAAAGTCAACTTTCTCAAGCATGACTTTCCTAAGGGACCAACTTGCCAAGTTGAGTCTTACACCCTCCCATACCTCTTAATTGAAATCCATTAATGGATATTCCCTCTTGTCCATCCCTCATTAATTCCCAAGGCATTAATGGCTCTTACATCTCATTAATGACCTTAGAGGCTCCATTAATGAACCTTGGCCCCCCTCTCTCTCTCCTCATTCTTCTATAAATAGAAGCCATTTTTTGAGAGCAAATAAGCCTTCATCTCATTTTTTAAATGCATTGTTATGTTGTTTAAATAGACTTAAACTCATATTTCATTTCATAGTTTATGCTTATGCATTGTTATAATGTCCATTTTTAGATTAATATGCATTTCTCATTGAATAATAGTTTGTTTTAAATCAAATCTTTCATGCTAGGTTGTTTATGTCACTGGTATTTAGCATAAATCTAAGGGCTTTTATGTTATTTTCTACACTCATCCTAGTTAGAAAGAAATAAGTCAAAGTTATGGTTTATATATTCATTAACCCTTGTTTTTCACTAACAGAATGACTTATTGAAGTGTTGTGTTGCAGATAACAGGTGCACAAATATACACACAAAAATAGTACCAATAAATTAATTTGGATTCCATGATGAAATATTGGGAGCCTATGATCAATAATTATGTAAACTTGAAACTAAAAATATTAAAATAGAAATGTAAAATACAAAGTGCTGAAGTGATTATAATACTAAATATTTTAAGGTTTTTTATTGTGTTTTAATTTTTTGGTCTCTTATAAAGGAGCATGCATGGTTGTGGCTTGTACGATCAAGGAATTTCTTTCCTACCATTTTTCTTATTGGAGATGTAATAACCACCTTGATTTTTATTTTATTTTTTATTTTTTGACAATAAGAAACTAAACATAAATGTGCCAACCAATGATACAATTGTTGTCATCAATGTTGATATAGATAAATGGAAATTATACAAGTGTTGATACCAAAGCTACATGGACATGGATATAGATACAAATATGGATACAGTATCGGGTACAGATACGGCCATTTTTCAATACCCCTAATATGGATATGGTTGTATACGACATTAATAAAAAAACACATACACATATATTTAACAAAATTTTCCAAGTTATTAAAGTAGATTTCCATTACTTCAAAAGAAATATAGACACATAAATAATTACAAATTAATTTAACATTTCACAATATGTAAAAATAGTAGAGTTGCATTGGAAGACAACCTAAAAAATTGGGTCATTGAAATAGAAAAATATTTCATTTGTCTTTCTCATTTGGTGTAGTTTTTGTTTATATCAAATTCATTTTTTTTAATTGCATTAATGAAGTTTCTAAAAATTAAATTTGGGAAGATTTATATGTCAAATTTTAAAAAAATAAAATCGCATAGTATTTGGCATAGTTGGAAAATCAAGTTTTTTTGTGCACACATGGGTATACTATTCGACATGTATCCAAGTTGTACTGCATACATTTCCAAATTGGACATAGGAATATGCACACCCAAGGAGGGACAAAGAAGTTTTTGGCTACAATGGTTGATACAAATTGTTTTGGTAGAGAGTTGCCAAAACATGAGATAATATAGATTATAAAATTCCCACAAGAAAAATACCTTAAAATAAGGATATTGGTGAATGTTGCAAGTCTGATATGACTTGAAGAGTTGTTGCAGTTCTGTTTTATAGTAGTTGTAGGTCATAACAACTATGGAAAAACATCAAAACACCTTCCAAACTGATACCGAACGGCTCCCAAGGTTTCAAAACTATTTCACACTCACCCAACACTACCAAACAACATTAAAAAGGCAAGGAAATGATAGTGTGTGAGTTTGATAATCATTTCACCATCACCGAACATAGTGTTGAAAACAATGTTGGCCAGCATTGAGTACTAATTAATAAAGTTCCTAGAAGATGTACGACAACAATAAGGGAGATTTTATTAAAATGAATTCAAATTTATATTATTAAATTACTTATTCAAATCCTAAAAGGGGACACAAATCTTGGAGGAGTTAAAAAAAGAAACTTTGGAGACGTTTCCAATCATTATTATGCATTTTGAAAATTGAATTTGGTTGGTTCCTAGAGGAACAAGGTTTTCAGTAGTCATTGCATACTTTGGGAAAAAAATCTCTTAGAGTTTGGAGGGCTTGCAGGTGTGAGAGATCACCCAAGGGCACTCATCCAGCTATCACATAGGTTATTCATTTACAAGGTACAAGAGATTTTTTTATCAGCTTGTGTCAGGAATTTGAAAGAGAAATGATAGATATCATCAAAGATATAGTTTAAATCTGTCATTCTTGGAATTACACAACCTTATCTATTCACAAGGCATTGATTTGTATGCAAAGGTCTTTCTCTTCACCCAGGAAAATCAATATAAGATCTACCTAAATTGATAACAGAAGAAATGTTTACATTCTGACAGTCAAATACATGCCACGATGTGATCCACATTTTACCCAACCTCCTTTATCAGTCCTTGTAAATATTCTTGGTTGACCATTAGTAAATGTGCATGTCTAGTTTGGATTCTTAAGAAAATATGCAAGCATCCTGCAATCAAGGAAAATATTTGATAAAAATGTTTTGGTTGCATAAACATTAGAATTGTCAAATGTAGAAGCAATAGTACTAAATTTTTTATGTCTAGAAAGAAGAGATTGCTAGAAAATTTCACAATAAAAATTCAATCTTTCTTAAAATAAGAAATCAAAAAAACTTGCTAGAAAATTACTGGAAATTTCAAATGACTAAAACTAGAAAAAATTTCCAGACTACAACTTTAAATTTATTAATTATGGCAGATATCCATATTTTAAGAGCTTATAAATCATTGGAGATACCTCTTAACAATAATATGATTTAGAAATTAGCCTTCTCATGTTTTTAACTATAACACCCACAAGCTCCTCAAATAAGAATCTAACTAGTTCCAAACTTAATGGATACAAGCTCAACACCTAGTGTTCCCCGTATAAGAACACAATTTGAAATTGGAAATACTCACTTATCTACTTTGTGACAAGTCATTTAAATGAATATTTTCTCCTTTGCTTTTATTATTACCAAGTTGTGACTATAAGAACAGTCCCCCTTAGATCTATATCCTAACTGCTATATACTTTGAGCATGGAATGAGGATATCTTGATGACAATTATGCCCCTATAATTCCTTTTATCTATTAGCCCTTCTCTACTACCACAATCGATGCATTTTGACTACTCTCTTCTTTGATATTGACTCACTATAACAGTGGATATCATTAACTTTCACAATTAATGGTTTCCTTACTACGAGGCATTCTTGGCATTAACATATAAGGTTTTCCTTAAAGAAAAGTGAATGCTTTCTTACATGAAGAAAAAATTTAATCCAAGAGAAGGAACAATAAATGGAGACATGGAAGCATTAGGGATTTAGAAATTCCAACCAGAACTAAACCTCTCCTTGGAAAGTGTCTGTAGAATGGGCCTCTATTTATTGTGTTTGATCTCAACCTTGCATACTAGTGCTCTCTTTAAATTTTCTTCTCTTTATCATGAATATGTTACTCGTGAATGCAAAACTATGGGTCCTCTTCTGTTTGGCTTGGATCTGCTGCTACCAATTCAATGAAGCTACTCTAGACATTTAATTTGGGGAAAAATCAAAACAACAATTAGATTGCACTTTCCTTCATGTCTCTAAGACATGTCACACTTTAGACATGGTGTTTAATATTTATGTTTTATTTTACTCTTTATCACATTAATGTGTAGGTGCTAATTTTATTTTCGAGATTTTAAAATGGGTTATGGTACTAGTACTACCATTAATAGTTCAATTTTTTTTTGAAATTAGGAAATATATTAGAAAATCAACTTTTATTTGATTATCTTTCTGATAAAGTGGAACTAGAAGGCGCTTTCTATTCCCCAAGTGCATATATTGATATAATAAATCATTTATAAGTTAAAATGAGGACATCAGATCATAACACATACAAGATTGGATCCCATGTAATGTAGTATGGTGACATCCCTATCAGCAGCACTTGTTTCTATACATGGGAAGTGACCCTGAAAATGCTAATGCTACATTCACCTTTGATAATGGGATTGAAGATTTTTTTATGAAAAGGAAGAAAGGGTTATAAACCAATGGGATGGAGACCTTCTTTACCTATGGAGAAAGGTGGTAATCATGTCTCTGTTGTATGGAAAGTGATTTGATCGAGTTAATTACACTGTTATTTTTATTTTTCACTGGATCCAAACTAAAAAATATGTTTCTAGGCCTCAAACCTATATCAGTTAAGCTCCAACAATATTTTAACATAGATTCTGACTTGACTTCCTTGTATCTACTATGAAAAATGTTACAGGGTAAAAGCACAATAAATTGTCACCCTTTTACAAAGGAAAAGTTTAACAGCACCAAAAATGTAAAACTTTAAGGGCATAAAAGTCACAATTGTGTTGAGAATATGAAGCTAATGTAAACTAATAAAATGTGTGAAATAGGATGAATTTTATGCCTATAATTTTCAAAAAAAAAATTGAACAAAATTAATATGTTTTTTGAATTTTTTAATATTTCCTAAAAAATACTGCAAATCAGGGAGTTTACTTCCTGCCAAACCATTATAAGTAAAACATTGTTTTTTCCTCCAATTTTTGAATAGGTTTTAGATGACATGTATAGCTAGTGCATAAAAAAAGAAAGAAGTGTTTTCGATCTATAGTTTGCCTGTTATAAGTATTCAAAGTCAAACTTACCTGAAATCAACAATTTTTGTCTCCCGACACTTTCCCCTATCAAAACTATACCAAAAACCAAATAAATTACATATTATTGAAGAGGACTCTCTTCTCTAGTATTTTCTATGATTTTAAAAAAATTATGAATTGATTTAGCATTTTTTTATATTTTCTGAATCAACGACTTCTCAAAGCTGTATATACCTACATGTAGTTTTTAGCAAATTTGTTCAACGTTTTGTAGTTGAAACAATATAACATTTATATGTCAAGAATCTAATGACATATAACTGATTGAATGTTTGAAGATGTTAAGTTGATCACAAAAATGAAAAAGGATAATAAAAGACATTAAATCAATTAATGGATTGTATTTTCATTGATGTCCACTTGATATAATTTGATCGGTTATATACAAAGGGTCAAAAGACTTCAGAGAATCAGAGAGATAAAGATTATACTTTCAATAATGCATAAAAGATCAACATTCACTAAGTGACTACAAACACCAACGGTTAGTAGACCCCAATGGATAGAGAAACCCGAGAGAAAAGTCACAGTGATTCCCGAGCAAGAAAACTGACGAGCATTACCGACGAGTAGAATAACAAGCATTACCGACGGACAAAATTGCAGTGTTACCCGACAGATAGAAAACCCCTATGGAGAAGCCCGAGGAGAACTAAAGAGTTGAATGAAGCTATCAATATACAAAACACCAAAAGGAACTGAAGTTTAGAAATGACAAAATACTTAGCTGGCAGAGCTAAAGATAGACTTAACTACTTGTTAACATTGTTTTTATCGACAAATTAAAGCCATAGATAAGTAAAAGATTTAAAGTTGTTTTATCCATTTGTCAAAGAGATTTCTCTGAGATAAAATAGGATTAAAGCTTTAAATCAAGATTGGCTAATATTGTGGATCATGCCAAGAACAAGAAAGTCAAGAACCTAGAAATGGTTATAACATGTCTATAAAGAGACAATCTAATTCATTATGAATTAGGGGAGTAAATAGAGAAAGAGGATGCTGAAGAGAAACTGATGAAGAATAACTTCATATAGTACTAATCAATCAAGCTGAGGAAAGAGCTAAATATTTTTGTAGACATCGAGCAACAGAGCATAGCATCACCAAGAAGAAAGAAGTGGAGCAAAGGTATTGAAAAGATACAATGATCATAAAGGTATAATGAGCTTACAATATATCTAAAAATTTGCAAATCTAAGTTGTATATGTGAACAGATCATTTACTATTTTAGTTTAACCATTGATTCAGAAAGTCTCTTAACCAAGTAGGATTTAAAGATCCTTTCTATATTGAGGTACATCCCAAGGAGAATCAAATAGTTTAATCATGAAGATAGCATGAGATGCCAGATACCATTTGAAAAACTACACTGGGTTTGGTCATAGAAGGTAGCATAGAGATGCCTAATATCAAGTGACAAACTATTCTATTTAAATCCTCTAACAAGGTCACACCTAACAATGTGTTTTTAACCTTTAATAGGTTTGGCTCTTCACTGATCTCACTTCAGAAGAGTGAAAATTTTGGGTTACCAGTCCCAAGTGGTTTTTCCCTTAACAGGGTTTCCACGTTAAAAATTCATGTGTCAATGTTTTTATGAGTCATTACTTTAGTGTTTTACATTACACTTAACTAATCTGGATTGATCAGTATACACTAAGAAATTTATTGTTTTCGATAAATGAAAGACTGCTAATCAGTAACAATAAGAATAAGGTTTAAAAGTAAACTCCGAGTAGTAGTTATTTATTATGATTATTTGAAGGCATACATCTTGTAGGACTAAAGATAACTAGAGGCTTAATATTGTGGTACTAAGTTTTTGGGTTGATTTATTGGAATATTTTTGAGGCCAC
>MU224190.1:2814668-2852072 GCA_018584345.1 Thuja plicata | reverse complement strand
GTAAATGTTTCATGTATGTTTGTTTAAAAAGGGAGTAGAATTTAATTAGTCCTTTTATTAGTGGATATTTTAATATATATGTTTAAGTGGGTCCAAGGGTAGTTAAGAAAGGTTATGCATATTAATTATTGAGATTAACTTAGTTCTCTTTTATTAGTTAACTAATGTGTGTGAAATAGTTATATTGGGGTTGTTTAGAGATGTTAGTAGTTAATGTCAAAAGAGTAATTGGTACTAGATTTAAATGGATTAAGTTGTAATCAAGGTTAGGAATTAAATTAATTTTCTAGGTCAACCTAATTCAACACATGACCTTATCAATTTAATTACGATCACGATGCTACACATGGTTAAACATAAAAAAATAGTTAATTCAACCTAATCTAAGAGTTCATGTAACCTGTACAACAAGTTGATGCTCCAACTCTGCATCCGTATGTGGCGTAACCCTAATTCACTCTATAAATATACCTTGCAACTCAAAGATTAACTACACCATATTATCACCTTTCCTCAACACATCCATGGTTAGTTGTATGTACTTGTGTTAAAAAAAATATTTGTGTGTTTTGCCCTAGTTTTGGGCATGACAGGTGGGGGATTATTTTTAGGTGGTTGCAGATTGTTTGTAGAATCATTGGGAGGGTTGTGTGCTTGATTTGAGTCCATGTCTAATTACAATAAAAATAAATATGCAATTACAGTCAATTTTAAAAAAATGATAAACAAAATCAAATAAACCCTAGTTTTTATGAAAAAACTACCAATTTTATTTAAAAACACCAAATAAAAAAAACAAATTAAAATTTGAATATACCTATTCAAATTAACAAAAAAAATTCAATTGGAACAATGTATATCCAATTCTATATCGGATATCAGATAGGTTTCCGTTTCTCAATGTTTTCATAGTGAAAACTAAGAAACGCAGCCTGCGGGTTTAAATTACTTTTACTGGCAAAAATTGGATATCTGATAGAAAATTAGATATCTAATTTTATATCAGATATCTGATTAGGCTTGTGCTTTGGCCATGTGTACTCACACCTAGGCATACTAAAAAGTCAACACACTTTTTAGTGCATTTTTAGACGAGTGAAAAGAAGAATTTTGTCAAATCGCCACTTTTTGGCATACCATGATCCTGCACATACTTTGCTGACCCAGGGGACATGTTATGCATCAGGATCTTATATATTAGCCCATTTGTATCATGATTTACACCAGCTTGTATATGACGGTGCTTTGATTCTTTTGATAGGTGTTATGTTATTATATATCTAGGCCTAAGAGCATCTCCTAATTACATGACCACTATCTAACATGGGCCAACCAGCCAGGAGGCCCTACATTTATGCATATGCTAGTGTTGTCTAGCATAAGATAGGAAAATTAGATTATAAGAGATGAGTCATAGATGACCTGGATGTAGTCATATGGAGGCCATATGTAGATTGTGAGATTTGGCTAGAAATTGGTGCATGGATGGCTTTTATGCTTTCTTCTAGGTATTTGGTTGGATGCACCCCATTCATCATTAAGAGATTCATCGTATCTCAGGTATACCAGAAATTTGGTATAGTTTAGGGCATGTGTCAGGGTAAAACCATATATGCTCAGGCTAGAAGGACAGATTATCTTAGGGTCCTTTGATTATATTTGAAACAACCTATGTAGATAACATGAGACTTTGAGGCTAGGTATGGGATTTGCATCATGACTACATTCATGGAGGGATGACCTTGTAGTATTTTTCGTATATGATAGAGAATCCTTTTTCAAGATTGACCATGCTAGTTTAGCTGATGTTGGTATTTGATGATGAGGATCAACCATGCCCATGGAAAAGGAGGGGAGGAGTGGCGGGGAGAGGAGGTAGAGGTGGAGGTGGAGGTGGAGGTGGAGGAGATGGAGTTGGTGGAGGTGGTGGTGGTGGAGGTGATGAGGGTGGAGCTGGAGGTGGAGCTGATGAGGGTGGTAAAGGTTGTCCTTGGCCACTGGCACAAAGAATAGGCCTTCCAAGGGATGCAGGATATCTTTTCTGTAGGAGGAGATCTGGTGTACCCATTTCTCAAGATGTGGGTGCCTAGGAAGAACAAGCCCTAGCCTTAGATGTATAGGTAAAATATACCCCTGGTGACCCCATGCAGTATCAAGAAACACAACCACAAGGAGGACCTAGATGAGTCAGGATTGTACTACCTCCACATCAACAGTCGATACATTTCCACATTGTATACATTGGTCCATGAGCTACAGATAGAGATAGGCCAACTGTAAGGATAGTTAGGATAGGCTTAGACATAGATTTTGATGCTCATTGTAGAGCTTGATGATGCTACTAAGTGATGTGGATGGATCGAGGAGCTGGTCTAAACTATGGAGAAAATATCCACACAAGGGTTACCTAAAACAGATCTTTGGTATTAGATAGGCAAGGTTGATTACTATAGGGGTGTATACTTCTAAGAAGTGCCCCCAAAGAGATGAGTTCCCTCCTATGTGCATATTTGAAGACAAGGATCATGATAGAGATATTCAAAGAGAAGAGGTGTGACACATCCACCTCCTAGACCTCCAGGTGATCTTGATGCAGGTGGGTCTAGGGCTAGTATAGGGATGAGTCTCTAATCGAGGCTAATAGCCTCAAGATACAGTGGATGTTATCCTCTTTTGATTTTATATCTTTGGATGTCTACACATGTATTTTTTAGACACTCGATGGAATATGTGTATGATCATGGTATGCCAAAAAGTGGCGATGTAAAAAAATGACCTTTTCACCTATCCAAAAATGTGAAATTGGGTGTTGAATTTTTTGGTAGGCTTGGGTGTCAGTACACCTGGCCAAAGGAAACACCAAGGCACAAACGGTATTGGGTATCTAATAGCTATCAAATACCCAATACCTATTAGATATCTGATATGTATCGCATCATAAAATTGATGGTATATAATAATATAATATTATGAATATTAGATTATAATATAACAATAAGTGTGTGTGTGTGTGTGTGTGTGTGTGTGTGTATATATAAACATATATGTGTATATATATATAAACATATATATGTTGGAAGTGAATTGAGTAACTAAGAGGGGAGGGGTGAATCAGTTACTACAAACACAAAGCCAAGTCCCTTAGATGTTTTAAACAAACTTATTATTGTTACTTGGTTAACATAGATATTTTGATGTCACTCGGCTAACAAAGAAAACCTTAAGATATTAACTATGATTATCCTTTACTGATTAAATGCATAAACATAAAGTATAAAGTAAATAGAATGTACACAAATAACACCAATATTTAATGTGGGAACCCAATATGGGAAAAACCACCAATTTCAACTATTCATTGTTTTTCACTCTTCTGAAGTGAGCCCTGTTAGGAGCCAACCTTGTTAAAGGTTACAATAACACACTGTTAGGTGTGACCCTGTTAGAGAATTTAATCACCCTGTAAGGAGTGGTCTTGTTAGAGGTCTTCAAACACTTCAATGTAGAAATGTCACCTTGTGAGAGGATTTACAAAAGACTGTTAAGTCTACTCTGTTAAGAGATTTAGACCACTACTACAATTGTTAGAGAGTAACAATGGATTGACCTATTTTGAGAAGAAACTATCTTTGTTGATTCAGATCTCTGCTCTGGTTTTAAACTAGATCCTCACTAATCATATAATCTATTTCAACTCTGTATGTTCTGTCCTTAATTAGAATCTCATCTGATTTCGCCTCCACACTTCATATCAAAACTTATATTCTTATACACATTCAATCCAAACTTGACCTTGTATATGTATGATAAGCCTTGTCAATTCGGGTTGAATAGCCTTCCAAATAATCAATAAAACTTAAGTATATCGGCTGCATATAACCAATTAAACATAAAGTGTAAACTGCAGTTAGTCGGCTGACACTAAATATTTAACTCGGTTAACACTATAATCATTCAATGCCTGAGAAATATTGTAATGCACGAGTGAATTCGGTTAGAACTGAAAAACCACTTTGGTTTTCTTCAATGCCCGAGAGAACATGGCATACACTGACAGTGCTTGGTTTGGGTGTAGACATTTTTGTAGCATTACTACATTTGTGTAAACATCAATGACAATACACAATTGAATAATTGTCATCTTTGGTGAATATGTCTGCAATTTTTTCTTTAGTATTTACATATTCTAATCTTACTTCCTTGTCTTGAACCAATTCTCTCAAAAAATGATACTTTATTGTAATATGTTTAGTCTTTGTATGCATCACAGGGTTCTTTGAAATGTTAATATCACTAGTGTTGTCACAGTAGATAATAATGGGTTCTTTAAATTCTTCCTTCATACCTGACAACGACTATTTGAACCATATGATATTTGAACAATTCACTACTACAACAACATATTCTACCTCTGTTGTAGACTGAGAAATGCAGTTCTATTTCTCACTTGTCCAGGAGACTAACCTCTTTCCAAGAAATAATGCTCCACCACTGGTGCTCTTCCTTTCATAAACACTTCCTACCCAATCATCATCAGTAAAGGTCTTCAAATCAAAGTTTCCTCCTATCTTATACCATTATCCATAATCTTCAGTACCCTTAAGGTATTTCAAAATCCTTTTGATAGCCATCAAATGATTCTCTTGAGGATTAGCTAAAAACCTTGCAACAATACCGACTGTTAATGCAATATCAGGTCTAGTGTGAACAACATATTGAATTTTACCAATCATGGATCTATAGGTAGTCTGATTTACCTCCTTTGAATCATCATCCTTAGACAACTTATGTCCAGTAGACAAAGGTGTCCCAACTGGTCTAGAATCTTTCATCCCAAATTTCTCCAGTATCTCTTTGATGTATTTAGACTAAGTAATATAGATACCATCCTTCATTTGATGAACTTGTAAACCAACAAAGAATTTGATTTCTCCAAACATAGACATATCAAATTCCTTAATCATAGCTTTAGAGAATGCTTTGCATAAATCATCATGTCCAGTAAATAGTATATCATCAACAAATATCTTTGCTAATAGTATCTTGTTCTAAGGTCCTTCTTTGATGTACAAGTTACTATTGCCATTAGTTCTTTGAAATCCAATACTTATCAAGTAGCCATGTAATCTACCATACCAAGCTCTAGGAGCTTGTTTCAGTCCATACAAGGCTTTGTGCAATTTTCAAACCATATTCCTTTTGTTAGGATCTACAAAACCTTCAGGTTGCTCAATATAGACTTCCTCTTCTAGGATTCCATTCAATAATGCAGATTTTACATCCATTTGATATAAATTGAATCCTTTATGTGTAGCATATGCCAGAAGAGTTATGACTCCTTCAAGTCTTGCAATAGGAGAAAAATTTTCTCCATAATCAATACCCTCTTCTTGAGCATATCCTTTACATACTAATCTTTCTTTATTTCTAGAAATTTCACCTTTTTCATTCATCTTGTTTCTGAAAACCCACTAAGTACCAATCATATTCTTGTCTTTTGGTCTAGGTACAAGAGTTCAGGTCTTGTTCTTTTCTATCTTCTCAATCTCTTCATTCATTTCTTCTATCCATCTTTCATCATTCAATGCATCTTTAATGGTTCTAGGTTCAATTTCACTAAGCAAACATGTACCTTTGATTTTGTTCCTTGTCATTATACCTTATGTCTGATCTCCAATTATTTTATTAGGTACATGATGCCTTCTAACATATTTTTCAAGTATAGGTCCCTTCCTCTTTGATTGTGGGCTTGATCCACTAGGTTCACCATGCTCAAATATTTTTTTCTACTCATCGAACTGATACTCAGGTTCCACTGTCTGAGACTCGGGTGCCTCTATCTATGATTTGGGTGCCTCTATCTGCAACTCGGTTCCCTTTGTCCATGACTTGGCTTCTTCAGTCTAAGACTCAATTCCCTCTTTCTGTGACTCGGGTTCAACAATTAGTAGCTTGGGTTGCATAGGTTGCAACAAGGTTTGTGCTGATGAATTCAGTGGTTGACATGGTTGTTGTTCAATCACCATTTCTTGTGTCTTAGGTATAGTATCAAGTTCATAATATAAAAATTTCATGTAGTCCTCAGGCTCTTTACTGCTTTGTTCTTCACTTCTCTTCGCAAAATCATCAATATTTAGATGTACACTTTCTATGACTTTATGAGTAGTAAGATTCAAACAATTATATACTTTGTTTTTACAGGAGTAGCCTAGGAATATACCTTCATCACTTTTGACATCAAATTTCCCATTTCTTGCTTCCTTCAAGATGTAACATTTACTTCCAAATACTTTGAAATAATGAATAGTAGGTTTATAGACATATCATAATTCAAAAAGTGTCTGTTGAGTACCTTTCTTCAGTTGAACTCTGTTCAAGGTGTCTACTACAGTTCTAATGGCTTCCTTCCAGTATTTGGTTGCAACATTCTTTTCAATCATCAAGGTTCTTGCACAATCCATAATGGATCTGTTCCTTCTTTCTTCTATCCCATTTTGTTGTGGAGTACCAGGGGCAGATACTTGTCTCTTGATTCCTCTTTCATTGCGGAATTCATTTAACTCATTAGAAATGAATTCTCCTCCTCTATCAAATCTTAGACATTTAAGTTTCTTTCATTTTTCCTTCTCAACTCTGGCAAGGTACCACTTGAACTTCTGAAAAGCTTCTGATTTTTCTTTGAGAAACATAACAGTCATCATTCTATAATGGTCATCAACAAATAGAATGAAATACTTCTCACCTATGTAACTTTTTGTTCCAATTGGTCTACAAAAATTGATATGCACCAACTCCAAGACTTCTTATGTATTGTAATTCTTTCTCTTGAAACTAGTTTTGTTCATCTTCCCAATTTGACATTGTTTGCATATTGCTAATTTAGGTTTCTTCAAAATAGGAATACCTCTTACTCTTTTGTTTTTTCTTATGTTGATCAGGTTATGAAAATTCACATGACACAACCTTTTATGTCATAATGAGCATTCTTCTACTTGTGCAATAAAACATGAACTTTCATTGAGATCAAGATAAAATAGATTACATTTTGTTTGTCTGCCATTTCCAACTAGGTTTCCCTTACCATCCAGGAGCTTGGCCTTACCATTCATGAATTATACCTTGAAACCAATTTTATTCAGATGTGCCATACTTAGTAGATTACGCCTTACTCCTTCAACCCAATAAGCATTATCACATTTGATTCCTTCAGTTAGAGAAATACAACCTTTACCTTTCACATAGAAAGGTTCATCATTCCCAAAACTAACACTCCCACCATCATAGTGCTCAAGATGTTCAAATTTAGTTTTTTCACCAATCATGTGGTGAGAACAACCACTATCAATTATCCAGGTGTCATTCTCGCTAATATAAGAGTAAAGTGCATTATTTTCATTATCTTCATTGTCTGACTCATCCATAATAGCAATGTAAACCATTTCATCTTCATCTTCATCACTATCAGAATCTTTAGCAATAAACAAGATTTCTTAACTTTTTCCTTGCAGCTTTTGTAGCTTTTGAAATCTTTCTTGCCTTTGTACTTGTTGAGCTTTCTCTCACCTTTGTCTTCCTTTTTTGGACACTTAGCAGAAATATGACCAACCTCATCACATAAAAAGAAAATTAATGGTATTCTTCCTTTGTACTTTCCTTTGGTGGATCTCTTTGCAAGTAATGCTTCAATAATTTCCAGATCTTCATCATCAGAATCATCATTACTATCACTGTCAATCTATTTTCCTTTCATCTTACCAAGGTTTAATTTAGCTTTGAATACAGACTCAAGATTGCTAGGATTAAGAGAATAATTGTCAAAATTGTCTAACTCAAAAGTTGTAAGTCTTCCAACCAATCCATCTAGAGTTATATCATTACTGTATCTCATCTCTTGAATAGCTGAAACTCTAATTGAATAGATAGGAAGTAAAGTTCTCAATACCTTACTGACCACTATTTTGTCTTCAATTGTTCCACTGGTATCTCTAATTGCACTTGCACTTTTCTTGATTCTTTCACTGTATTTTGTAATGTCTTCTCCTTCTTTCATTTTCATCTTATTAAACTAACCTCTGAGACTTTCTTCTTTGGCTCTCTTTACATTGTCATCTCCTCCATAGATTTCCCACATATCATAGGTAGTAGGGCAGTCCTTGACTTCATCAAATTTAGAATAGCTGAGTGAAGAAGCTATGTAAATCATCATTATGTTATGATGCTTCATGTCCACCATCTGATCCACAGACATAGGTCTCGGTGGTCCACATACTTGTGATCCAAGAATTGCAAACCAGTATCTCCAATAGTAGATAGATGCAGCCTCATCAAATCTTTCCATGTAGTGAAGTTGTCTTTGTTAATCTTGGAGATCTCCCTTTTGTAATACATCTCTGATCTTTAGCTTAGGCCTTGAAATCTTCCCTGTAAGAACTTGATCCTCTGATACCAATTTTTGGAAATGAATTGAGTAACTGAGAAGGGAGGGGTGAATTAGTTACTACAAAACCAAATCCAAGTCCCTTAGATTTCTTAAACAAACTTATCACTGTTACTCGATTAACATAGATATTTTGTTGTCACTCGGTTAACAAAGAAAACCTTAAGATATTAACTGTGATTATCCTTTAGTGATTAAATGCAGAAACATAAAGCATAAATTAAATAGAATGTACACAAATAACACCAATATTTAACATGGAAACCCAATATGGGAAAAACCTCCAATTACAACTAGTCACTATTTTTTACTCTTCTGAAGTGAGCCCTGATAGGAACCAACCCTGTTAAATGTTACAATAACACACTGTTAGGTGTGACCCTGTTAGAGGATTTAATCACCCTGTAAGGAGTGGCCTTTTTAGAGGTCTTCAAACACTTCAATGTAGAAATGTCACCTTGTGAGAGGATTTACAAAAGACTGTTAAGTCTACTCTGTTAAGAGATTTAGATCACTACTACAATTGTTAGAGAGTAATAATGGATTGACCTGTTTTGAGAAGCAACAATATTTTTTGATTCAGATCTCTCCTCTGGTTTTAAACTAGATCCTCACTGATCATATATTCTATTTTAGCTCCATATGTTTTGTCCTTAATCAGAATCCCATCTGATTTTTCCTCCACACTTCATATCAAAACTTATATTCTTATACACATTCAATCCAAACTTGACCTTGTATATATATGATAAGCCTTGTCAGTTCATCTTAAATAACCTTCCAAATAATCAATAAAACTTAAGTCTATCGGCTACATATAACCAATTAAACATAAAGTGAAAAATGCAGTTAGTTAGCTAACACTAAATATTTAACTCGGTTAACATTGCAATCCTTCAATGCCCGACCAATATTGTAATGCCCGAGTGAACTCAGTTAGAACTGAAAATCACTTTGGTTTTCTTCAATGCCCAAGAGAACATTGCATACACTGACTGTGCTTGGTTTGGGTGTAGACATTTGTGTAACATTACTATATTTGTGCAAACATCAATGACAATACACAATTGAATAATTGTCATCAACAATATACGTGTGTGTGTGTGTGGGCTTGGCCCTTTGGTGAAATGGTGGGTCTTCTTGCCTATAGTGCCTACAACCAAGGTTCAAGTCTCCATGGGGTCACTCTCTACCATTGTTCTCAATGGAGAGTTGTTACCTTGACCCTTGGTGAAATAGCGGGGCTTCTTTCCTGTAGAGATTACAACCAAGGTTCAATAATTTTTAAGGGCTTGGCCCTTTAGTTAAATGGTGGGGCTTCTTGTCTATAGTGCCTACAACCAATGTTCAAGTCCCCACGGGGTCACTCTCTACCGTGGTTCTCAATGGATATTTTTTACCTTGACCCTTGGTGAGATATTGGGGCTTCTTTCCTGTAGACATTATAGCCAAGGTTCAACAATTTTGTGGGGATCACTCGCAGCACAACGATAGTTCTGAATCCATGTTAATGCAGAGGTTGTTGGTTTGAATCATGAGATTTTCATGTAGGCATTGTTGAACGATTACCAAGGATGGGTGATGGTCAAATTATTACCGACGATGCATGCTATTGGATGGAGAAAAGACTCGTTGATGGGGGAAGGCTATGGATGTGGAATCGACGGTGCTGATGGCACAGTGGGACAGGTTGGTGTGGGAGGTTGTATGCAGCGGATGCCAGGGAAGCCGTCCAGCGTGGATGTTGTGAGAGAGATAAATAAGTGACAGACTGGAGGACCGTATGGAGATATAAGGTGTTGACATGGGAGAGATAAGGTGAAGCGGAGTGATAAGGGCTAGAGCGATAAGGATTTATGGAGTGATAAGGGCTGGAGAGATAAGGAGGTTAGTGGAGAGATAAGGTGAAGTGGAGTGATAAGGGTTGGAGAAATAAGGAGTTCTAGAATGATAAGGGCTGGAGAGAGATAAGGAGATAATGGAGCGATAAGGTGTGGAGAGATAAGGAGATAATGGAGGTATAAGGAGAAAGCTTGGAGAGATAAGGAAATATTTACGGTGGAAGAATATGATAAATCTGGGGATGTTAATGCCCCGAAAACCATAATGATATCACCATGGGGATGAGGTCCCCCAAATGTGATCTCATTGGTTCAAAGCTCCAATCAAAAGTGATTACGAATACAAATATATATATACACACACACATCTATATATTAATATATATTACTCATTATATTTTACTATTATATTATAATTTATTAATATAATATATTTTAATATATATAATATAATATATTAAATATTATTATTATTTATAACAATATATTATAATATAAATATATTTTATATTAGAATATAATATATTGTTATAATATATTAAAAATTTTATTTAGAACTTGATATATATTGTTTGGTTTCCACGTCTACGTATCGAAGATCCAATAGGTATCAGATCTCCAATAGCTATCAGATACCTGATACCTGGGACTATTTATCCCAAACAGCAAGTCGCGACTGTCATTTTTTACAGTCATTTTTGTTTTTGAAGGGCCTATGTGTCCTTTATCTGATCTGCATCATGTATCAGATACCTCCCAGTGATTTTTCTTTGCAAATTTGTTAAAGGTAAGTGGTTTTTTTTTTAATTCTTTTTTTTAAGATTTTTAGTTGAATTTGTAGTTTTTTAGTTAAATGTAGGGTTTTTTTAATTGAAATTATTTTTCTTGTTTGAAATTAATTTTAATTGTATCACTTGTCAATTCTGGTATGATCTAGCTTTGTTTCTCTTTCTGTGTAAACCGAAAATGAACAAGATCTTAAAAGAGTATCCAAAAATGGTGTTAACAGTTTTGCAAGTGTATGAGAAATTATCACTATTTTGAATGTGCTATAATGGGTGCGTTACTCTGCCAGTCATATGCACTACTCTGAGTGGTAGATGCACTACTATGAGTGGTATATGCACTGGACTATGTTATATATGCATTATAAAAAGTTGTATATGTGCTACTATGTGTCTTACATGCATTAAAATAGGTTGTATATATATTTCTCTAAGGTTTATATACACTAAAACATGAACTATATGCACTAAAATAGAAGGTATATGTGATGGACTATTGTCTATATGCATTGACATAGAGGTTAAATGTGCTGAACTATTTTTGACCAGAGAATCTTTGACAGTTTTCAGGGATTTTGCATATTAATTTTATGATCTTTAGATTATTATTTTGGATTATGTTTTGTGTTGTGATCATAAAATGGTAGTAGACAATGTCACACAATTGTCCCTAAGTCTCTAAACATCGAGTGTATTTTTGTAGACTTTCAAGAAAGCCCAAGTTTTAACTAGTTTTAGCACAAGAAGACACTTCAAACAAGATAAGGACATAAGGACAAATTGTCTTAGTTGTTACATCTCAACTCATAGTTTGGTACCCTTTCATCTCACACAACATGTCACTCCCAAAATAACATCTATCTTTTTGCCTTTGCGAGAGCTAGTGGAGTCCTAGTATGAGTTATTGCAATAAGTACTCAAATTGGGAGTCCATAAAAAATCTCAAGAGGGACATATTGTGAATGTTTTTAGGAGAAATTCTTCCCCCTCCTTGCACTGAGAGTATAACAACTTTTCTTCCCCTTCCTTGTAGTGAGAGTATAACAACTTTTGGAGGTGATCCAGGTAATCTTCTATTTTAACAAGTATCTAGTAAGGATAATGTTTGAAATGTCACTGTATAAACTCCCTCAAGTGGACTCCCAACTTTTAAAACCAAGGTTTGACACGCCTTAAAGGTACTAGAGTAGTGGTATACCTAATCAATTTTTTCAACTATGGTTTTCATTATAATTGCATCTTTTTATAGTGGGTTGGATTACTTGGCATTAGTCGTTTCCACTTGGGTCATTGCCTCTCACTCAGCCTTATAGGCTTCTTGGGAGGTAGGCCCTCTAATTAGGAATGCACTACTTGAAATTAAATGGTAAGTCTGGATTTTTTGTAACCCAATTAAGGGGAGAGCATATACCTATCACCCAAACACTTAAGATACATTGATCAATTTCCTTTAATTAAGCTAATGTACCTACCTTAATGAAGACAATAAAATTGATCAAATTAAGTGAAAATATTATGTTGGGCCTACAAATAATCATCAATAGTTTCATTTCCATCCTTGACAAGCATAATGGTACTTGCAAGAAAGTAAAATATAGATCAAACCTCAAAAATAAATTCTTTTCTTCCTAAAATAAATGTGCTAAAATAAATCATATATGTGATAAATAAATCAGGTGATGTGTTATTCTTAACAGTAAATGTGCAAGAGATGAGATTATATGTGCTAAATAAAAATTTTAATGCGTCACTTTTTATGTTATATACATTTTTTTGTATGTATCCATTGTCTATATTTCATATGTTTTGTTATTGTAAGGAGGGAAAATAGGGAATAATGCATGCCAAGGTAACCATCAAACCCTAAAAGCATACAAAAATCAATCCTCGCCTAACATTAAAGCTATTAAAATGAAAATACATAAACATGAAAGAAAGAAATAAAACACTATCTTTCAACATTGTTCTAATTACTTTCTTGTTTCTCCAATGATATTGATGTAGCTCCCATGACAAAATACACTCAACATTAAAGAAAAAGATGATAATTGCAAGAAGATTTGAAAGATGATGGTTAGAGAATTGAAGCAAAAATGAAGAAAATTTATAGGACTTTGAATCCAAATCAAAAAATTGGAAAATTAATGCACAATTGGGAAGATGTGATAATTGAAGAGGTGCAATTGGAAAATGTCATATTATGATACATTATGCCAAATTGTAAGAGATGGATTTGGAATGCATAAAATTAAAAGGTGAGTTTGGAAGAGAAAGAGAACAAATTAGTTTGAAAATAATGGGAAGGGAAGGTGTGAGGGATGGAAGATATAAAAGAGGAGATGGACGATAATTAGCAGAGATTGAATCCCATGTGGAAAAAGGAGATAATTTTTGAATTTAAAAACTCATTTATTCTCACAAATTAGAATTAGGATTTAGGAATTTAAAAAAACCCATAAATCAAAATTTAATCAATTAAATAATGTGAAATTAATTAATTGTGACAGCTAGGAGAAAGGGATAAATAAAGCATATTTATTTATCAAGGCTTGGGATTAGGGATAAATTAAAGGTTATTTACCCCTAAAGAGGGAGAATTAGTTGATTTGACAGAATTGATGATTTTGATGAGGCATAAGATTGATTTTGATGCAAATTTGGACTCATTTTGAAAGTTTTGATAAGGTTTTGAAAGAGGTTTGATAATGATAAAAAAAAATTGAACCAATTTTGATGACATTGAAAAGGTAGTGAAATGATTTTGATGGGTTTGAAATGGTTTTCAATTGATTTTGAAGGTTTTGATAACAATTTGAAATGACTTGAAAGGTTTTGATAATGATTTTGAACATAATCAAATTGGCCAAAGCGAATAAGGTTATGATGTAAAATGGGAGAAATGTTAATAATTAATTGAACAATTTTCAGCGTTCACTTAATGAAGAAAGACATAATGTCAACATATGATAAAGACCATATGCACAATATAGAAGAATAATTAGAGTGCAAAATGAGGTTTTATTTGCAATAAAAAAATGACACCGCAATAGTTAACCAATTTTGAACATCTATATTTTCCCCCTATTTGATACAATGTGATTCTGAGCATTGTGTTAAATAAAAATTAAGAAAGCCACATAAAAACTTTCCCCACCAATGACAAGATATAAGGGTTCCCCCTCGATAAATTGACCAAATATGCAAGTGATAGGTCAATTTTTCGAACGAAGAGACAGATCCACAACAAAAATGGATCAAAAATTGGAGGTCATATGCAAACGTTATGAAGCCCATAGTGGAAAAAGAATCATGACCAATAAAAAACTCAAAGGTGCACGTCCATCTAGGAATAAAATAGTCTATAAAAGGGGCTTGAAGAGGCAAAAATAGCTCATTTTCACTTTCTCATTAGGAAGATTTGGATCATTGTGAGTGCATGTGGAGATATTGAAGACTAGAGGGTTCAGGGGCAGAGGTATGCACATCGAATTCTCTTCATGATTATGCATTTATTTCATGCTTTTATAGGAAGTTAAGGGTCGAGTTTGGCTGTCAAACTGGGTCAAAAGGGAAAAAATGGGTTGGAAATGCCCAACTGCACAAGAAACACACCAAAGTGCTTCATTGGCTACACTAGGGAAGCCAACTACACCCTATTTCCATACTTGGACAAAAGAGTGGCGTAGTTGGTCAGCTGGGTACCCAAACTTGTCAAACTAAGTAAAATTGCTTCAAAATGTTCACAACAAGGCCAAAACTTAGTCAAAGTCATAGAATGTGTCAATAAAAGGTAAAATTGGTCAAACTTAGTCAAAATTGGTCAACATTAATAGTAGGTAACAAAATTTGTCACATGTATCACTTGTTATTTGTAGGTTGAGCTTTCCCTATTAAATACATATGAGAGATTAGGATGAATAGAGGACTAATTACTACGATGGTAGAGAGATGGCACTCAGAGATGAGTTCATTTAGTTTTCCTACTAGAGAGGTGACCATCACTTTGGAGGATGTCTAGTGTATTTTTATGATTCCCATCCATGGTGAGCTAGAATTATATGAGCCATCGACAAGGAGAGAGACTCTGAGAATATTATTTTACTATGATGATGTGGTGCTAGACATTATAAACTATGAGATCAAATGGGAGGCACTAGCCAAACAACATGAGAGGCTAGTGGTGATTATTTGTGAACTGATTGCAGGACTATTGGTACCATTCAAATGCAAACATGGGTTCCCAATTGGATGGGGAAGAGTACTATTACAAATATGGAAGCACACACAATTGAGAGGGGGAAAGGGTGACTCAGTTGTGTCCCAAAACTCAAAACTTTATCCAACTCTTTAACCTTAATCTCAAATCTAAATAATAAACATTAATGCAAGATCACAACACATCAATCAACACATAACACCATGATTTTTTACGTTAAAACCTAGTTAAGGGAAAAACCAAGGTGGGGTTCAAATACATAAGATGATGTACTCAGTTAAAATTACTATACCCTATTAGGAGTATTACAAAGGGAATGCACATGCATTCAGACACACTTCCTAGAACTCGTTGCTCAATTACAAATGAGGGATACAACCCTGAGGAATGCAATGAGGGCTACAACCCTAAATGGAGTACAATCTACTATGGACAATAATCCACAACATATGAGCTAACTGATAGAATATTTCTCAATCCAATACAAGTATAATGAAGTACGTCAAATCTCTTCCTCAATTGAAAATTCCACTCATACCTCTTCGCACAAATTATTCCTACTAGTGCATACATCCTCTCAACCTCACATGAAATTTCCAATGATTACATCTTTATATACATTTAATCAACCTTGAAAAGATTAAAAAATGTTGACATCAATCTTAACACCTAAATTAAAAAAATACAATACAATATTTAATGTGATCCAAAATATGTTGGCAAAGACATATCTAGGATCCAAATATTCATCCTTAAACATTCTCTAGATTCATAAATCATGTCAATATCCATCGCAACACGCTACACCATTATATCGACCAAGAACAATAAGAACACCAATACACCACAAGAAAATAACCAAATCTGATCACATAAGACAATGTGATCTAGCAACACAAATAGGACACAATTGAGAAATATCAGAAAGCAACATTAAATGTTATAACAACAAGAAGAAGAACAACTCAGTGGCATAATTCATAATTATCTATGAATTTTTCATCATGAACATCAATTAGTAACCTTTATCACTTAGGAAAAATATATTTCCAACATCCAAACCATGAACCACTCGAATTGAGGACACAAATTCATGTCCTAAAATCACCACCACGTTAGAAACCAAAAATATTGCATAATCGATCCATTTTGATCCAAGAACTACAACAATGTCTCTGTCTAAAAAACCAGGATACCAGTCTCTAATAAATCTTTCATAGCTCACTCAAATCAACATGCAAACCTCTATGCAAAATTTTGAGGTCAAGAAAGAGGAAAAGATCCAGCACCAAGAAAAAAGGTGCCAAGAATGACAAAGATCTTGAGGAGCTAAAGTCAGTAGTGGTAAATATGGACCTCATCGTGATCAAAGCGGCTGAGCTGCTAAATAATTTCTTGTCCTTTGCTTTGGTGTTTTTTCTCTTTTTCTCCATTCTGCATGACTGTTGTCAATTTTCTAGTGTTAGGTTTGTTATATTTTTGTATAGGTTTCCATCTAGTCTTTTATATCTCTTTTACTATGCCTTTGTTTTTCTTCCATGGTGGTTGTTCTAAACATATGTAATTCTCTTTTGTAAAGTTTTTAGGTCCTTTAAAACCTGCTTTTCTCATAATCAAAACATGAGAACCTCTATAAATCAACATAGATTAACTAAAGATGTTCCTAAAACCATATGTACCTTTGCAACATCTGATCTTTAATACAATAGCCATACCAAAACAATCTTCTCACTGAACATACCAAGAACATTTTCACCAACAGTGGAAATATATTGACAACAATGACAAAACATTAATGTTAGCACATATATGCATGATATCCCAAAAATATCCAATAATTTTCCCCTTTGGAATTGATGGCATCATATGATGTGAAAAAATAAATCAATGCACAAAGAAACCATGTCAACAATATTGCCAACAATATATCTTTCAGAGTCTTTGTAACAAAATTTCTCAACCAAAGAAAAACCTCTCCACTTTAGTATCAAACTCGATCTTCACATGAATATCTCGCCCCCTTTGACATCAATGAAAAAGGCACATATATGCACTAAGTTGAAAGAAAACTAAGTGTGTGGAAAACAATTCCCTATGCTAAACTCCTGAGGAGAGGATCATGCAAATTCAGATTTAACCCTTATCAATTACAGAATGATAATACAATTAACTTAGATGTTGCTGCAATAGCATGTATGCATAGAAAAATGAGAATGACACAATGATTTACCCTGGGTAAAATATTTCAGTAAAAAACCCCAACACTCCAAAACATGCACAATGTATTAATCAAAACTATTGTTGTTTACAATACTCTTGCAATGCAAGTTCTTTCAGGAGATAATTGACACTTGAAGACAAATCCGGTAGCATAAAAACATTCCAACAATACACTAAATTCTCACTAAGTGATTTGCAACCCAAAAATGCTTATATCACGCACTTCCCTTTTTAGGGAAACTTCCAAAGACAACCATATTAGGGTTTTACCATTATCCAAAAAAATAGGAACCCCACGCATTGTAGAAGAGTGTATAGTACTCGACATGATCATTTTCCACATGTCTTGCATGTCTTCACCCGTCATCGAATCTTTCACAATTATCTCTTACAAATATTAATGGTTGTCATAGGAATCCGTCATAATCGTTTCAGTCATGATTACCTTACACATTTTCCAAAGTGCCGACATTTGGAAAATAACCTCTAACACAGAAAGGGATGCCTAGATCCACCTAGACCAAGTTTGATCATCCTTTTCATCTTCCAATTGGAGTGAAAACACAACATGTCCACTCAACTAAATGACAGAACAGATATCAAACTTAAATACATTATTTGCAAACAATTAATCACAAAACAAATAATATCAAATGTAAGGAAATATACAAGGTTGAGACACCTTATTTCTAACATTCTCCCACTTGTCAAACACCTTGTAAGAGCCAAAGGAAATAACAGGATTTAACTACTATAGGCCGAGAGGCCCATAGAATCCGAACACCATCTAAACTTCTTTGTGCCCACAGGTTTTTTCAATGCATCTGAAACATTCTTTACTGTATCTACCTTCTCCAAACTTACCTTTCCATCCTCTACCACATCTCTAACAAAGTGAAACCGCACATCAATGTGCTTCATTCTGGCATGGAAATTTAGATTCTTCACAAGGAAAATAGCACTCTGACTGTCGCAACAAATTGTAATTTGTCCTGCATCAACACCAACATCTAAACATAGTCTCCTAAGCCAAATGGATTCCTTACAAGAATGAGTATCTGCCATGTACTTTTCTTTTATAGTGGAAAAAGAGACCATAGGTTGCCGATTACTTATCCAACTGATGGTAGCACCAAACATAGTGAACACATAAGCACTGGTAGATCTCATGTTGTCAATGTCACCTGCCCAATCTGAATCCACAAACCCACGAATACAAACTGAATGTGGAGCTCTAGAAGATTTTCCATGATAGCATATGGAATACTCTGATGTACCCTTCAAATATCTGTACACTCTCTTAACTGCATCCCAATGTACCCATCCATATTTAGCCATAAACTGACTTAGGACTCCCACTGCTTGGGCAATGTCTGGTCTAGTACAGACCATAGCATACATAAGGCTTCCAACTGCACTCGCACAAGGTGCTTTTCTCATGTCCTCCACCTTACTAGGAGATTTTGGAAAATCATCCACAAATAACATGGTTCCCATAGAAACAAGAACACACAATGGTATGCAATATGCCATGCTAAACCTGTCCAACATAGACTTCACATACTTACTCTGACTCAACCAAAGTTTTCTGTTAGATCTATCTATGCTGATTTCCATACCCAAAATATACCTGGTTACCCCTAGATCTTTCATCTCCAACTATGCTAACAACTGAGACTTCAAATAAAAAATCATACCCATACCCTTCCCAATCAACAACATATAATGCAATAATAAGAAGGCGATCATTTTCAACTTTGAAATAAACATAATGATCTGATTTTGATCTCAGAAAACCAATTGAAAACACAAAGGCATCAAATTTAAGGTACCACATCCTAGGAGATTGTTTCAAACCATATAGAGACTTCTTTAATCTGCAAACCAAAGACTCTTTACCTTTCTGAATATAGTGCTTAGACTGTGACATATAGATCTCTTCCTCCAAATCACCATGAAGGAAAGTTGTCTTCGCATCCATTTGTTCTACCTCTAAATCATACAATGCTACTAGAGATAATAGAAATCTAATGGATGTAAGATTTGCAATAGGAGAGAATATTTAACCATAATCAATTCCCTCCACCTGTGAATACCCCTTTGCAACCAATCTGGCCTTGTACCTCTCAACACTACCATCTGCATAGAACTTCTTCTTAAACACCCATTTGCTTCCAACAGGTTTCCTTCCTTTAGGCAAAGGTACTAGGTCCAAGTTTTTTTATTCTCCAATGAAGCCATCTCATCTTCCATGGCCTCAATCCAGGAACCTACTTCTTCCATACCCATAGCCTCTTTTATAGATCTAGGCTCATCAATGTTTGTAATCAAGGCATAAGCACAACTAGAATCTAACATAGAAAATCCAAACCTCTCTGGCTGCTTTCTTTCTCTCGTGGATCTCCTCAAGGGCTGAGGTTGAGGTTTTTCTACCTCTTCTTCTAAATCTTCAGAGCTGCTAGAGCTCTCCTCATCATCAAATCCATCACGGTCTCTTTGTTCAGTCTTCTCAAGGGTAGGAGGCAACTGAACAACATCTTCTTTCATTTATTTTTCATTTTCCTATAGCACAATAGGAGAAAGTGTTAGCTCTCTAAAAATAACATTTCTTCTATACAAAACCTTACCAATCACAGGATCCCAAAGCTTGTGTCCTTTCACACCAACACTGTAACCAATGAAGATACATTTTATAGCCTTGTTTTCCAACTTAGATCTTCTCTCCTTAGGCACATGTGCATAAGCTTCACAACCAAAAACATGACGATGTCTAACTAAAGGCTTCTTACCAGACCACACCTTCATGGGTGTCTTACCAATAAGAGCTCATGTAGGAGATCTGTTAACCAGATAGCAAGCAATGGCCACATCTTCAACCCAAACCTTTGTTCAAGGCCAGCTCCACTAAGCATACTCCTAGCCTTCTCCATCAGTGTCCTATTCCTTCTTTCTACAACTCCATTTTGTTGTGGGGTATAAGGAGTTGTCTTATGCCTCTCGATCCCTCATTCTTTACAAAACTATTCAAACTCTGCCAAACAAGACTCACCACCATTGTCAGTTCTCACACACTTAATTCTTTTACCAGTCTGATTCTCTATGAGAGCTTTAAATTCCTTGAACCAACTAAAAACTTGTGTCTTTCTTTTAAGGAAATAAATCCATGTCCTTCTACTATAATCATCTATAAAAGATACAAAATATACAGATTTGGAGAGTGAAGGAACTTTAGCATGACCAAACACATCCGAATAGATAAGATCCAAAATACTAGAAGACTTGTGAGAACTAGAGTAAAACTAAACACAATTTTGCTTACCATAAACACAGTGTTCACAGAAGTCAAACTCAAGATTACAATCATTTATCCCCTCAACGAGGTTTTTATTTTTTAGGGTTTTGAGACCCTTCTCACCAATGTGGCCAAATCTCATATGCCACAACATTATCTTTTCTACAGGAAGTTTGCCTTCCAAAGTGTGAGCACCCTTAGGTACACTTGTTGCACTACCATCGGAACCCATTACCATAGACTTCTTCACTGCTGGTTCAGATGGTGGAGATGAATTGATTGTTTCTCTCTTCCTTGAGATAGAAGAACTATTGCACTGTGAAGTGCAAGCATCTAGCTGAAACAGGGTACCTCTCCTAGTACCTTTCACGAGCACCATAGCTCCTCTAATAATCTTTCATCTATCTTTCGAAAAAACAACTTGCACACCTACATCATTCAGTATACTTACAGATAACAAGTTTTGTTCCAAACCAAGGATATGCATTACCCTGTTGATCCCCTTTACTTGTCCATCAGGGAATCTGATAGTGACTCTTCCTTGTCCAACTATCTCTAGGTGAGAATCATCACCCAGGTATACCTTTCCACCATTGAACTCCTCATACTTTGAGAACAAAATTTGATGAGAGATCATGTGAAAATAATCACATGAGTCAATTAGCCACACATCATCAGATGCATGGGTGGCCAAGGCTGCGACAACAACATCACCATCTTCTTGAGATTTTTCAGAATATGAATCTAGGCTTTTCTTCTTCTTCTTTGGCTCTTTGCAGTCCTTATGGAAGTGCCTAGACTTACCATAGTTCCAACATGTTTCCTTAGACTTTCCAAGAGTCTTAGATTTCCCACGAGACTTGGATCTACCCTTTTCAGACTTCTTGTCATTTTTCTTTCCTCTGTCTTTGGATCTACCGTGAACAACAAGGGCTTCCTTGGTTGAATTGGAGGTCTTTCTTCACATCTCCTCAGATAACAGCAAAGACACAACATCATCCATTTAGAAAGTGACAATATTACTCCCAAGGGCCATCACAAGATGGTCCCATGAATCCAGAATGGAACATAGTAGGGTCATACATCGATCCTCCTCCTCCAACTTGACACTGGTTAATGTCAACTATGCAATTAGCATGTTAAATGCATTCAGGTGATCTACAACAGATCCTCCTTCCTCCATTCTCAGAGAATACAGCTTCTTTCTCAGGAACAATCTGTTCACCAAGGACTTGATCTGATACACAGACCCAAGCCGTGTCCACAATTTGTGTGCGGTCTTCTCCTCGAGAACATTCAGGAGAACAAAATCTGCTAGACATAGTCTAATGAGACCCTTAGCTTTCTGATCCTTGATATCCCAATCTTCTTGAGGCATGTTTACTGGTTTGATATCATTTGCAACCACCTCCCATACATCATGGTCTACGAGCATGTCTTCCATCTTGAGTTTCCACAACTCAAATCTTGTGCCACTGAACTTTTCCACCTTCATTCTACTATATGAAGAACTTTTCATCTCTTCCTACAATAAGGTTATGAATACTCTGCAAAAATACTCCTACTAAACTGGAGATTAGCTCAAAAAACTCATACACTAACAAATAGAACCAAAACTAGCCAGGCTCTGATACCAACTAAAAGGAAACTAAGTGTGCGGAAAATAGTTCCCTACGCTAAACTCTTGAGGAGAGGATCATGCAAATTTAGATTTAACCCTTATCAATTACAGAATGATAATATAATTAACTTAGATGTTTCTGCAATAACATTTATGCATAGAAAAATGAGAATGACACAATGATTTACCCTGGGGAAAACCTTTCGGTAAAAAACCCCAGCACTCCAAAACTTGCACAATGTATTAATCAAAATTGTTTTTGTTTACAATACACTTGCAATGCAAGTTCTTTTAGGAGATAATCGACACTTGAACACAAATTCGGCAGCATAATAGCATTCCAACAATATTGTAGACATCCAAAAATATTAATATTAAATTCCCTCTTATTCCTCTAACTATTTAATTCAATCAATTAAATAGTTTCATAGTTGGTATTTATCAATGATCAAATACTATTCCAATGTATTTTATTTAAATACATTTTCCTCACAAAATCCCCTTTTTAATATATTTATATTTATTAAAATCCCTTCATATTCCTAATTCTTCTAAACTATGATTTATTCAAATCTAATTTGAATTATAGTCTAAACCCTAGCTAAGAACCTATTAATCCAACCTAGAGACCTACCCTAAGCCTACCCTATTCCTACTCTACTCCCATCACCTCATTTCCTAAGCATGTTTCCCTACCTAACTATCATCTAATCATACTTAAAGGGTGATTCCTAACCTTTTTAAGGCTAATGGAATGATCACCCACATGGGAGAATTCTCTCCAAAAAGGTCACACATTCCTCTTAAATTCATCTTACAATTTTGTCTCCCACTTGGAAATCTTGAGCCACTCAACATTTAATGCCAAGTTTGACTCAAATTTAGCCATCCCTTCAAACCTATGTGTCCCTTGTGTTGCTCTTATGTGGATTCCACATAGATTCCACCTCATCCAAGCCCTCCTCTTCTCTCCCAAAATTCTATAAATAGAGGCCTTCTCCTCTTCATTTTTCATCTCTCATTGTGCATTGTTATTATGCTAGAATTGCTTTAGATTTTCATAGTTGTTTTAATGTTCATATTTTCTTGTTTAATTCACTTAGAAATCACATGCTAGGATCAATTTGGTTAATGAATCATATTTTCTTGCATTGTCTTGCATTTTAATCATAGTAGTTTAATCATTTGGAGAAGTTTGAGATTAGTTACTCCATACTAGTTCTTGAATCCTTCTCTAAACTTGCATCAATCTTACTCATTTCACTTGGGGATCCATTGCATTTTGTGTTTTTGAGAGAGCACACCCACATCCATCAAAATGAGCAAACCAAACAAGTTAAATAGGGTGCTTACTTGTTTTAGCTCAATTTGATGTTATTTGGTGTTCTTTGTTGCTTGCTTGCTCTTCCATATGATTTTGAATTGATTATATGTGCTAAACCACTAATATTTCATCCTTGATCTTGTTCCCAATAGGTTTTTAACCATTAATATTTCCTCATACACAAATACACTAACTTCTCACTAAGTGATTTGCAACCCAAAAATGCTTATATCATGCACTTCCCTTTTTAGGGCAACTTCCAAAGACAATCGTATTAGGTTTTTACCATTCTCTAAAAAAATAGGAACCCCATGCATTGCAGAAGAGTGTATAGTACTCAACATGATCAGTTTCCACATGTCTTTCATGTCTTCACCCATCATCAAATCCTTCACAATTAGCTCTTACAAATATTAATGACCTTCATAGGAATCTGGCATAACCATTTCAGTCATGATTACCTTACACATTTCCCAAAGTACCAACATTTGGAAAATAACCTCTACCATAGAAAGGGATGCCTAGATCCACCTAGACCAAGTTTGATCATCCTTGTCATCTTCCAAGTGGAGTGAAAACAAAACATGTCCACTCAACTAAATGACAGAATGGATATCAAACTTAAATACATTATTTGCAAACAATTAATTACAAAACAAATAATATCAAATGTAAGGAAATATACAAGGTTGAGACACCTTATTCCTAACATAAGTCACGGAAGCCAAAAATCTTAACAAGCATCTCTCCCCCAAATCTGAAAAACTGACTCATCAAGATGACTACTCCCCCTGAGTAGCTGCCACCAAAACATCAATCCAAAACAATGATGATCTATCAAAGTACACTAGACTATTTCAAATCAATGCATCTTTAGCTCTGATCAGGAGGGACGATCACCCCTGCAAGCTTACCTTGGAGATACTCAAAAGTATCCTTTGGAAAGGGCTTTGAGAAGATATCTGGAATCTACTTTGTAGTAGATAAATACTCCAATCTAACTTCCTTTTCACTAACCCTATATTTCAAGCTGAAATGATATTTTATAGATATATGCTCTGTCTTTGAATGTAACACATGATTCTTTAAAATATTAATAGCACTTGAGCTATCACAATAGATGTAAATAGTCTCATCAATAATTACTTTGATATCTTTCAACATTTTCTTCATCTATATCATCTGTGTACACTTAATAGTAGCAACAACATACTCAACTTCAGTAGTAGATTCTGAAATACAATTTTTATTTTTACTTGACCATGAAACGAACCTCTTACCCAAGAAGAATGCCCCACCACTTGTGCATTGTCTCTCATCCACATCAGTAAAATCACACAATGTAAAATCATCATCCTTTCCATAACATAAGTAATGATCAATTATTCCTTTCAAGTATCAGAATATCCTTTAACAACAATAACATGTGACTCCTTCAGTTCTACTTGAAATCTTACAACAATGCAAACAACATTCATAATCTTAGGTCTAGTATGTATTAAGTACAATAATCCATTGATTATTGATCTGTATATTTGTTTTTAGGTGAATCATTATCCTTTGTCAATTTTTAACCAGTACCCATAGGAGTGCAAACAAGTTTTGAATCATCCATACCAAATTTCTTCTACAATTATTTCACATACTTGGACTGAGATATGAAAATTCCTTTATCAGATTGTGTAATTTGCAGACCAAGAAATAATTTCATCTCACCTATCATTGATATCTCAAACTCTTTTTACATCTCATTAACAAATTATTTACTCAACTTGTCATTACCATAAAAAATGATATCATACACAAAGACTTCAACAATCAAAATATTATCATGATCAACTTTAAAATATTAGTTACTATCAATACTACCTTTATTGAAACCAAGTTTCAATAAATACTTATCGAATATTTCATATCAGGCTCTAGGGGCTTGTTTCAATCCAAATAATGTTTTCTTCAATCAAAAAACCATGTCATATTGATCAGTCAAAGTAAATCCATCAAGATACTCAACATAAACCTATTCTTTCAACTCTCCATTCAAAAATGTTGATTTAACATCTATCTGATATACCTTAAAATATTTTTAAGTGATGCAGAGGAAAGAGATAAAAAAAATTCACAAAATGACTTCTTATATGGACCCAAACTACCCAGTCTCCAAGGCTTCCCAATTCATCTATTGCATTCAAAGGCTCAAAACTTGACTTCAACCTTACCTAATGACCCTAATGCCTTCAATAACCTTAAATGACCCAATAAAAGATAATTTGATGGTTCTTAAACTCCCAATTCATTATGTGATATGCAAATTCACTTATAAGCCCTTAACTAGACCTGCTCTTCAACTAGGTCTCCTTTTACTAATTTTTGCACTTTTTGCCAGTCTTTCCCAAAACACCAGATAAATAAATTGTAGATTCAAGTACCCCTTATGGATTAATACAAAATATCAAAGCACTGGATAATTTTGTTTTGGACCAACCTACTGAACTCTATCCTGCTCTCGGTTCTCAAGAGGCCTAATTAGTCCAATTTCCAAAATAACTACAAGAAATATTTAACTCCAAACCCCCAAACTCTCCATAGTATTTTTTTTTGTTGGAAAATAATGGATTCAACAACCTATTTTATGCCATGGCTCCATCTTATAGGAAAACCTCAAAACCCTCATTAGAATAGGCCTAAAGCTAGGGCTTCTTGGAAAACACACTTCCCCTCACTTATAGGACCAAATAAAATTCCTAAAACCATCTATAGGACATACTCTAACATTTCCCCACATAAAAATATTGTCTCCTTAAGGCCAAACCCTATTGAAAAACCTATACCATCATTTTCATATACTTTTCACGGTCAACTTCACGATGTACACCAATCAAATACTTCCTTCCTGCCACTAGATGGTTAGTCTCATCAAATACATGCTAAATATAATCCATTCCATAGGAATCAGTGTTCAAACATCTATGAAATGGACCACTTCCTTATTAGGACCTTCAAATCACCAAATTTGATAGCACTGTCCAAGTACATTCAGCAATAAAAATAAAATCAGAACTTGTCAAAATCCCAAAAGAGTTCAATGTGGCATAAAAATGTTAGAAGATTCTCCTACTATTGGATTTTATGAAAAATCAACCCTACATCTCCCAAGAATCGCCTGCATGCAAACTTGTCACAGAAAGAGAGAAGCAAAAGCTATAGAGGCCAGAAATAACAGATTGATAAAAGAGGAAACATCATGTGCAAACAATGGAGAGAAAAACTTCTCAATGCAATAGCATCCTCAATTAACTAATAGTTTACAAAGAGGGAAGCCTTATAAAAGCATACCAAAACCCTAAAAGGGAAACCCTAAAGGGAAAAATCTAGGTTGCATAATAATAATTAATAAAAGAATTACTTATTATATGCCTAAAGTTTAGCTTAAGTAAAAGAGAGATAATAAATAAATTAATAATTAAATCAAAATAATTTAATTAATAAGTGAAATAACTTATTACTCTAACACCTACTTCATCAAATAGAGTCTTAAGAAATCAACTCAATATGAAAAACACATAAAACCAATGGAAATGCAAGAAAATAAGAACTTTGGTTGAATCTTCAAATTGTCTCTGTATAGTTCGTACACACTTTTATGCCCAAACACATCTCAGGGGTTGTACAGACTCCTAACACAACTTCTCCAACCGATCTAAGTCATTTTGGATTCATTACATAGCATAAACAATTAGCTTTCTCAAAGCCCTCCAAAACTCAAGTAATCGTTGGATTTCAAATATTCAAATTTTTAAAACCTTAACAAATGGAACTAAAATGATTCCTACCCATTACTAAGGACCCTAAATGCCTTATTGACCATTGTTAGGATTGGGTAATATTGAGAGGGGGGGTGAATTAGTATTATAACAGATATTTAAATTCTTCAACCACTTGAACATTAACCATACAATTGCAGTAAAGGAAAGAACATAAACAAATAAAACATAACTCATAACACCATGCTCTGTTTACGAGGAAACCCTGGCCAAGGGAAAACCCCGGTGGGGATAATACCCACAAGCATGCACTAAAGTATAATGTCCCTCTTAGGAGACCTAGCCATGTTAGGAGCTGATTATTACATAGTACATTTCCTTGTTAAAGGAATAACAACCTTGTTAAAGGTTCACAACACCTTGTTAGGGGCCAATGAGCTTACAGCTCTTACAATGTAATTTTGTTACAAAAGGTTCTCAGTGATGAAAAAAACAAGCATCACAAATGCTTTGATACTTCCTTTATAACTCTGTCATTCTCTGCTATGCATATCCTTCCCTTTCTCACAACTCCTAATCTTTACCAAAAAGATCTTACATATATATCCTTTTAACTTTACAAAGTCGGCTCTAAGAATAAATATTACAAACATTTTCAAGTCGGCCTTCATTACATAATACAATTAATATAGTAAACATTAAATGTATATTTGGTGCTCTTGCATAGTCAAAGTGTAGACTATCAACAATAAAAATATGTCTTCGATTTCCAGGGGTCCAAGTCTTGCTCCTTTATTCTTAATTGTTGTCCAGCTGCTCTGTATTGTTGTTCTTTGTTGTCTGTCAGTCTTCAAATCCTCATAACTCATCATAAACTTAACCAAATAAAAATTGTTCTTAGGTGTATGTTAGACATACTCCATACTATCTTTCACTAAGCTCGCATGCCTTAGTTCATCGCTCTTTTTCTTTGACATCCAAAACAATACTGTATCTCTATTTCTGTACTTAGTTGATTTTGGACATACCAAAACTTAACTTCAAAACAATTGATCTTAAACCTAGATGTGTTGCCATAAATGAAAACCAAAAATTGAATCATATTACCCAATTTGATCACTTTCCAACAATATCTCCCTTTGGCATTGATGGCAAGACTTAAAAAAAAAGTACTAAGTGTTCCAACAAAACAAAACTATCTCCACTTCTTCTCCTTATCTTTTTCATTTTATTTTCTTTATATATATATATATATTTATTTTTTCTCTCTTCTCTTCTTCATTCATTTTTTTTGTTGTCTCTTTTCTTCTCTCCCTTTGACAACAATGACAAAGGTGCATACAAATAAGTATCACTTCTTGATCACAATTTTTAGAATGTCTTGGAAGGAATCTTCCAAAATCTTCACTTCGGAGCTCCATGTCTTAAACAAAATCTGACTTATATGAATCAATCAATTCAATGAAAAGGATTTAGTTTCAGCATTCTTCAAGTCTGTGGGTATGCCTTTAGCCAATGGATATGTAGTCTTTTCTAAATCTGTCAGATGTGCCTCAAGTATTGATAGCTTCAGAGTAATGAAGTTCCTCAGTAAATTGAATACGTTCAGTACTCTCTCCTTCTCATTCTCCAATACACTAATCTTAGCCAATTTCTTTGTCACTTATGTGTCTGACTCTGTAGTGGTCTATGAAGATGTTTCACAACCATCCATTAACCTATTCAAAGTTGCCCTTTCCTTGGCAATAATATCTTCAACATTCTAAATGTGTCTGATAGGATTCATGTTGTAACCAAATAACTTTCTCCCATATGTAATTTAGTTCTTTGCATTTATCAAAAAAAATTTCACAACTCCTAAGTCCCATGAGATGGACTTGCATACCTTTATCAGCTTCTTCTCTTTATATGTTTTCACTACTTTCTCCTCTGCAGTCTTCAGAAAAATTTCAAAATGGCCATCAAACTCATCAAGTGTGACTTTCAAGTTCTCACTATCATCTTTGTTCTGGAATACTAAGGGTACTGGAAGCAATTTATTCACAGTATCAATAGCTCTTGAAATCACCTTTGTTTTCTTATCTCCTTTCTATACTGATTTCTCCTTTGCTTTGTTCAGTACGGTGAATGCCAGTTTCACCAGTTCATCTTCATCCATGTTATCGACATTTACATTACTACTTGCCAACAATAAGGTAGATGGTAAAGTTACCTCTTCCTTCTCATCTTCTTTTTTCTCAGTCTTCTATCATTCATCCTCTTTCTACTCATCTTCCTTATTCTCCTCTTCCTTCTCAAGTTCATCAGCAATAGAAGTGTCCATGGTTCCTACAAAAGGGTACTTCTCATCTTGTGAGGGGTCTAGTGTTACTGCCACACCAGAAACATAGAAACATGCAGTAGTGTCTTCTTTACTCTCTTCATCATTAGTCTCTGTGTCCTTTGTGTTTTCATCCATTCCCAATTGTGTAGGTAAATCTATCTTAGGAGGTTGGGGCTTGACAAAAGTAGTTCTCAACAGTATCTTCTCAAGTACCTTCTGAGTTTCCTCAGTCACTTCATCATATTTCCTTGTCATTATCTTAAGTAATCTTGTCTTTGTCCTCAACAGGGGTTTCAATTCTTTGACTATAGAATATGTCTCTTGTACAGATAACACATGTAGCATGTCATCAATCTCTTTGTTTCTAATCTGATCATCTTCAACTTGTGCCAAATGTTTTATACTTTCCAATTTTGTATACAAATCTGAGGGTATGCTTCCTTCAACTTCCAAAAGTGTCTTCTTGAAACTAAGCATGTGTTCTATTACAATGTCTTCAATTTTTAGTTTATCTGCTTCTTCATATTTTTCATAATATTTATCAATTGAAACTAATTTTCCTTGTTCAATTGCTCTTTTCTCCAGCATTTTAATGTCAGGTTTCCATGCTTTATTTTTCTCAGTTTTCTTCTCTTATTCCTCAGTTGTGCTCTTCTCTTTTATCTGCATACTAGATATAGTTACTCTAGGAGTAACTTCCTTCGCTTGTTATGCCTGCTGTTGTGGTGGGGGTGTTTTATCAACCATAATTACTTCAGGGGTGGAAGGGGCATTAGTGCTTCCACTAGCTACTCCAAGGGATCTATCTTCCATCTTCTTCTTCATATCTTTCAGTTCTTCCTCAGATAGACCAGCCTTTACTCCACAGTCATGAATAAGATTAGCAATCTTTCTCTTCCTCTATCCTCTATACTTTTCTTCTCTTACCTTCTCTGACTTCTCCTCATATGTTCCCCATCTCTCTTCTAATGTATCAACTTTTGATGAAATAATATGTTCTACTTGCATGGTGAGTACTTCAAAACTCACTTCATAACCCATAGGGTAACACCATTTCTTTCTAGGGGTCACTGCCTCAAAACATACATAGTTTGTTTCAACCATAAAACAAATTGTGTCCTTGTACTTCTCAATTATATCCCCATGTAGTCTATATCTACTCTTCATTTTTATTTGTAGAATTTTGATAATTGCAAACAGTTCTCCATCTACCCAAGTAGTATTTTGTCTCTTGTAACTCTGTGAAACCAAAATACCAGTGGGAACTCCAGTTTTCCAGCCACTAAGATGTAAACCAGGAAACTTATGTTCAATATGAATGAACATGTGTACCAATAAAGATCCAAATCTGAAGGTTTTCATTCTGTCTTTATTCACAAGCTTAACATTCTCAAGGAATTGTTGTGCCAATACCTCGCATAGGTTGAACTGTGTGTTTTCTTTTACCATTCTCCATGCCATCATAATAATTCCAGTTGATACTGAATTAGGTCTGCTGCTGTAGAAAAATTTGTAACCAAGTATCATTGCAATAAACCTTACATCTTATTGGAAAATAGCATTTACTATGATTTCCCTTCTATCCCACTTTGAGTGTGTTAGGGTTTCGACTTCCTTCTTAACATGTTTCTCAACAACGGGAACAATTCTGTTGTTATCAAGACTAGTAATCTCATGAATTAGGTCACTGCATATTTTCATAGGTTGGCTACCAATCCATATGAATTGGTCATGAACCTTTCTCATAAGTATTTTAAACCATTCATCTTCATCGAAGTCACACAAGTCCATAATCTTCATTATACTCAACTGACTAATGTTTTTCCATTCTTCCTTCATGATTCCGTTTTCAGACATGCTTTCAATTTCTGTGAGTATATCATCCTCTCCTAATGTGTCATACTTACATTGTATGTAAGACCTAATATCTTCAACATGAATTACGCCATGTGGGGTCTGTGAAAATGCTCCTTCCAGATCCTCTTCACACAACTTATAAAGATGTTTCTTGAATTTGTATCTAGGACAATCAACAACATCAAAAATTACAGGTGCATCCATAGATTAGATAATGTAGAATACCTTTCACACGTGGAAATCCAAGTTTATGCTTCGATTGATCATGCATGGTAGGTGTAGAAATGGTTGAATACTTCTTCTCTCTGATCTCCTTGGCTCTCTCTTTGTCAAATGATATAAAAATAGATCATAACACGGTGATTTATACAAGTTAGGTTATGACTTTTGTTTTTCACTTCAAACTGTCTGGTCGGCTGCTGAATCTCATGATCAAAATATACAAGTCAGCTGATGATGCACTCTTAGATATATGATCCATAATGTCAACTAAACATATTCCCAAGCTTGCATGACCTCACTACATGATTTGCGGGGCAAGATATATTTTGATGTGTTGCATTTAATGCTCCCCTAAGGCCATGATCGGCCAATTTGGTCAATTCTATCTTGCTACCTTCAGGAAAAGATCCAGTAGCATCTACTGACTCTCCATGAACTGATGTCTCACTAGTTTCTTTAATCTTCCATATCTTGCCACTATTTTTGTCTTCTGCTTTCTTAAAACAATTTTCAAAATCATTCTTCACATCTGCAATACTCTTGCCAGTATCATTTCCATTCTTCTGTGAATTTATAGGAGGTGGTTTTATTTTTTTGTCTACTCCATTATACCTGCAAAAATTTGCTATATGTCCTGTATTATTGCATTTTTAACATATAGGAGGTCTTCTTTCTTGATTAACTTGTAATTTACAGTACTTCACAATGTGCCCAATGTTGTTACATTTTTAGCATGTATGTTTCATTGTAGGTTCTCTGCCATTGTCTTGTCTATATCCAGATTGATTAGGTCTTCTAAATTTAGTCTTCTTGTGCCCATATCCATTACAGTTAAAACAATAACCAGAAAAAATTTTAAAAGGGGCATTACCTCTGCAATCTCTCTTCATGTGTCCAAATCTGTTGCAACCAAAGCATCTGCCTCTAAAAGGTCTGATCTACTCTTTAGGTTCTTCAATATATGATTTCTCAGCATCAATCTTCTCTACTGATTTCTCTTCCTGATTCTTTGAACATTCAGCTTCATTGAAGCCAATACCATTCGTGTCACCTTTAGGTTTCTACTTGTCTAAATGTTCATCAATCAAGTCACTGCTGGTGTGAAGTTTCTCAATATGTTTCTTTGCTTCATCTAGTTCACCTTTCATAATCTGATTGTATTTCTCCAGTTCCAAGTATTTTTTCTTGTAGTTGTTAGCTTCATCTTTCATTTGATTCAATGCATTGTTCAAGGTTTCTTCATCTTTCTTCTTAGCATCCTCCTGTATCTGTATTTCTTTAGCCATATTCTTGTTCTCAAGCTTCAGAGTCTCAATCTCTTCTTTTAGTTGCTTCACCTGATCTAAATTTTCCTCATCTAAATCTTCTTTTATCTTAACCATGAGATCTTCTCTCTGATTTCTGGAAAGTTCAAGCTATTCTTTCAGTTTCTTTATGAATTGCTCAACTCTTCAAAGGTTAAACTTCAATTCTCCATTTTATGCTTTAGCATTGTCAAGATCTTCAAGTGCAGCTTCAAAGTTCTCTTGCAAACCATTCAAATCCATCCTGATCTCCCTCAAGCTGTTAGGCTTTCTCTCCAAGGGCCAAAAGCTCTGATACCAATTTTTAGGATTGGATAATACTGAGAGGGGAGGTGAATCAATATTATAATAGTTATTGAAATTCTTCAACCACTTGAACATTAACCATACAATTGTAGTAAAGGAAAGAAAATAAAAAAATAACACAGAACTGATAACACCATGATTTGTTTAGGAGGAAACCCTGGCAAAGGGAAAACCCCAGTGGGGATGATACCCACAAGCATGCACTAAAGTATAATGTCCATGTTAGGAGACATAGCCTTGTTAGGAGCTAAATATTACATAGTACATTTCCTTGTTAAAGGAATAACAACCTTGTTAAAGGTTCACAACACCCTGTTAGGGGCCAATGAGCTTACAGCTCTTACAATGTAATTCAGTTACAAAAGGTTCTCAGTGATGAACAAAAACAAGAATCACAAATGCTTTGATATTTCCTTTATAGCTCTGTCATTCTCTGCTCTGCCATTCGCATGTCTTCTCTACATATCCTTCCCTTTCTCACAACTCCTAATCTTTACCAAAAAGATCTTACATATATATCCTTTTAACTTTACAAAGTTGGCTCTTAGAATAAATATTACAAACATTGTCAAGTCGGCCTTCATTACATAATACAATTAATATAGTAAACATTAAATTTACAGTCGGTGCTCTTGCATAGTCAAAGTGCAGACTATCAACAACAAAAATATGTCTTCGATTTCCAGGGGTCCAAGTCTTGCTCCTTTATTCTTCATTTTTTTCCAACTGCTCTATATTGTTATTCTCTGCTGTCTATTAGTCTTCAAATCCTCCTAACTCATCATAAACTTAACAAAATAAAAAATAATCTTAGGTGTATGTCAGACATACTCTATACTATCTTTCACTAAGCTCGCATGCCTTAATTCATCGGTCTCTATCTTCAACATCCAAAACAATATTGTATCTTTATTTCTGTACTTAGTCAATTTTGGACATACCAAAACTTAACTTCAAAACAATTGATCTTAAACATAGATGTGTTTTCATAAATGACAACCAAAAAGTGATTCATATTACCCAATTTGATCACTTTCCAACAACCATTCCTAGACACCTTTTACACCCTTATTCATCATTGATCCCTTACATTCAATATTTGGTCCTATGGTCCTTTTAGGATCATTAGGACAATTTGACATTACATTAAATTCATTACATTGAAAAGCATAATATGCTTGATGCAGGAGCATCTTGGTTCATTGCAAATCCTGCACAACCAAAATATGTTTGCTTATAGTTCTTTAATTTGTTCTCTATCGCTCAGGTTCTGCTTCTCGGGCATGCCTATCTCTGTTGCTCAGGTTTTGTCTCTCGGACATGCTTGTTCTCTGTTGCTCGGGTTCTATTTCTCGGGAATGCTTCTTTGGTCACTTTGATGGTTTTGTGTTCACCGATGGGTTTCGGTTGTTGTGATGGTTTTGTGTTCACCGACGGGTTTCGGTTGCTATGGTGGTTATGTGTTCACCGACGGGTTTCTGGATGCTTGAGTATGTTCTTACCAATGGTTTCTATTTTCGGTGATCATCTTCCCAAAATATTTGTTCTGATTTGGCCGACTCTGTTGCTGAATTAATGTGGGGTCTCTCATTGGGATCTGTGTGGACCTAAATATGGGTCTCTCTTATGGTTTTGAGAGTCGCCTTCTTTGGTGGACTCTTGTATATATTTGTTTCATTGTTCTTAGTGAGGTGGTGGTGTGGTGGAAAAATGAATAAGCTGAAGGATTGTAAGCTATTGCAGATAGTTGTAAGTGGGTAGACAGAGATTGCATATTGCTTGGTGGCTTGCGAGCACAAGTTCATATATGGTTTCTTCCACTTAGCTATAGGATATATAGTTGGATCCTGCGAGATCTTATTAAATTGTTGATGTAATTGGCCCTAACCGAGAAGGCCTTGAATTACTGAGATAATATAAAGTTGATATTGGTATTTCTGGTATTGTGTGTTATTTTGTTGTGTTATTCTGGTGTTGCTGCAAGTTTGGAGAGTCCATTCTTGGATCCTCTGAGCTTGACTGCATCAATGCTTCAAGAAATTATAATTGACCCTTGAAGGCCCTGTAACTCCATCCCTGATCATTGTATCCTTTATTTCTTAAACTGGTCCATGAGTTTCTCCTGCACCATACTCCCCTTCTAGGAAAAATCTCTTGTCCCAAGAGATAAATGGCTTGCTCCTTGATCCATGAATCTTCCTTGAAGGTGTCCGATTTTGTGACCTTGTAGGGGAATTTTTTTGCAATAACAACTCCCCAAATGTGTTCTCCTTACTCATGTTCCCTGCATTAAACTCAACCAAAATTAGTATTTATAAATTTTTGTTTAGTCCCCATCATGGGACAGTCATATCCCTAGTTTTTCTCCTTCTTTTCCTTTGTCTTTTCCAGGTCATCTTGACCCCTCCAACCTTGTACCCCTGAAGGTTTACCTTCAACTCTCTCTTTTACCCCTATAGGTAACTCTATGGCTCTAACTCTGATGTTTTCATGTCCCAAATCAAACAGTCTTATAGGTCTGAACTGTACCCCTAGTGTAACTGTCCTCTGCTACAACTTTTCTTATCCTTGTCAACCAGTATCTTTCTTCTCCAATCCCTATGCAAACATGTTTATCTTGTCTCCAAAAAAATTACACTATGTTCCTTTTTCATCCCACAAGTCAATGGTGTTAACATAAACTTCTTATTGTCCTTATGCACAATGTATTTATTTGCGTATCCATCATGAATTGTCTTTCTTAGTTTTTTCCAAGGTCTACCTAGAATTATGTGCCCACATGTCATAGGGATTACATCACACAAGCCCCTATCATTATATTCTCTTATTTAAAACTCAAAATATGCCCTTTCATTAACCACAATATTTTGATCTTGACTGACCCAAGTTGCATGATAAGGACTAGGATGTGAATTTTTTTCAATTTCAACTTATTGACCATCTCATATGAAACCAAATTATCATGTGATCCTAAATCAATAATCAAATTGCATACCTTTCCTTGTCTTAAACATTATGTCTTGAAGATTGATACTTAAGATTGTGCTTGTCACTGCAACTGACCCTTTCTTACCATGAGAAAGTCTCCTTCCATGATTGGATTTTCTTGCAATGGTTCATTGTCTTCTTTCCTTTATTCATCATGTGTCAAGTGCACTCTTCTATCTTTGCCTCTATATGACTCTTCCCACTTAGGACATTTGAATTATGGATGCCCCACTTCATTAAAATGATAGCATCTACCTGTGAAAACATGATTACCTCTACCACCTCCATATATACCTCAACCTTTATAGCCATAACTACCTCCTTGCTTGGATGTTGAATCCTTGCCTTTGTCTTTGTCATTGTACCCTTGTTATTGATTTTTTTTGCCTCCTCTTCCTCTCATTGATCTTCTTCCTCTACTATTATTCACTAGTCTTTCTTGCTTCCTCTTCAACTTTTCTTCAACCCTTATGGCTAGTTAAAAGCATTCCCCTAAGGTTTGAGGAAAACTCGGCCCTATCTCATCCTGCAAATTGTACCTTAACCCATTCAAATACCTAGAAACATTATCCTCTTCTTCTAACCCTCCTTTGATACTCAACTTATGGAATTTCTCTATGTATTTCATTACATCCATGTCCTTTTGTTTTAAGTTATGCCTCATTCTCTTGGTTTATATTGAAAAATATGATGGTAAGAATTGCTCCTTCATCATTGCCTTCATTATTTTCCAATTTGTGATCTTTTTCAACCCTCTTTATGTACTCTTAGTCTGCATGCTACTCCACCATGTCAATGCAGTTCTTCTTAGCCTAGCCTTTACAAACTTCACGTTCTTATCATCCTCCATGTCTTCCAACTCAAAATAGTTTTCTAGGGCCTCTATCCACCATAACACTTCTTC